>JARFJB010001699.1:95000-347500 GCA_036346205.1 Vesta saturnalis
TTTTTCACTATTTTTTAAATACAAAGCATTTAACACTGGGGATGCTTTACCCTAAGATGTATTTTTTAGGCTCTGAATGATACTATTGAAAAAACCAATCTATCAAGTAAAACAATTCATAACAATACAGAATCTTCATCAGGAAGCTATGAGGGAAGTTCTAGGGCAATAGAAATAAAAATGGATGAAGTAAATGCATTACAGAAAGTTAAAACGCCATGTAATGAATTTGATAATACATCAACACATTTAAATGAATTGGAACAGAATGACGAACTGTCTACTCCGGTTTCCAGTAAAAGTGTTGGTGGGCTCAACTTCTATGAATTATTCGTTTACATTAGACTAAATGTTCTTGATGTGAGTGAAGAAGAACTTCTCGTTGCTATGTATAGAGTGAGAGAGACAAAAATGAGATTATCTGGGATGACGAAACACAGTATACTAGCAGCTGTAAGAGAAGAATTGAAGAACGTATCTAAAAAAAAAAGGTAATGATGACAATTTTTAATGGAAACGGTTTCAGACCATGGGTGAGTATTTAACTTTAAATTCAGTACGCCAAATAAATCGATGTATCGGTAAATAAAGCAATTTTATCGATTACTGGTAAGTAAAACGAATTTTACACAAATATAATTGGTAATAGTTATCACACAATCAGGAGTAATTTGAAGCAAATAAATAAAATATAGATGCATACTAGGAAAAGCTAGCATTACAAGTCCAAAATTAGCACATTTACAACTAGTAATTATATTTAGTGACAAAAGATTATAATTTCACACGTTTAACATGATGTACTTTTGAACTAATTAGTAATACTGTACTTAATAAAGTTTGAAATCCCTTAAAGTACTTGCGCACTCATGTAAAATTTAAGCATATACCAAATTTCAGTCAAGTCGGTTGAACGATTTTTAAGTTGATCGATCACATACACACACACGCATGCGCGCACATTCACCCGCACGCACCCGCGCACACACCCATGAACATGCGCACACACCTAAACGAGAGCACACATACGCACACGAGAACACGCATACGCACACCCGCGCACACGCCCACACAAACGCACACACCAGCGCTAAGGTGTGAATTACGTTTTATCTGAATCTAATTAATTTGATTTGAAATTATGGAAAGTAGATGTAATTACTCTATTATGATGTAAATTCACATGTAAATACATCAAAATTTAGTAACAGTATAATAGTCAGAACATGACACAAATAAGTGTTATAAAACCACAAGAATCCTGTATTGCAAGATAATATTAGAAATGGTTGCTATCAATTTAGAAATGTTATTATACAACATGCAGGTATATTAAAACGCATACGTATTATGAATCATAATTAAGAGTATCGATTATAATAATAATCAATACTTATCTCTTGTCGTGAAATAATTCTAGAAGGCACATCTAACCAATATGTATAGGATATGGTTGCTATGAATTTAGAAATCCTATTATATAACACCGAATGCTTAATTATTTTAAGACGCATACAAATAATTAGAGTATCAATTACAATAATAATAATCAATAGCTGTCTGTTATTGGGAAATAATTCTAGGAGGCACATCTAAACCAATAGGTATCGGTTATGCTCGCTATGAATTTAGCAACGCTATTATATAACACCGGGTACTTAATTATATTAAGACGCATACAAATAATTAGACTATTGATAGATAACGAAGATAGAAGGTAGACGATAGAGTAGAGGATGCAGGATAGAATATGGTCGACAGATGAAAGAACATAGTTGATAGAGAACTGATGATACAGCACAGATAATGGAGGATAGAAGATGATAGAGCTTATAGCATAGACGATATATAACAGATGATACATCAGAATTAACGACAGAGGACAGAAGATATATGATATAGCATAGAGCGTAGATGATGGATGATGAAACATAGATTGATGTTAGAGGTTAGAGCATAGATGATGGTAGACGGAACATAAATGGTATAGAATTGATGATGGAGGATAGAAAATTTATGATGAAGCTTACAGAATAGATGTGGATGATGAATGATAGAACATAGACGATAGAGAATTGGTGATAGAGGATATATGATAAAGCATACAGCATAGATGATGGATAATTGATGATAAAACTTAGATGAAGGAGGAAAGATGATATATGGCATAGATAAGCATAGATCATGAATGGTAGATGATAGAATATAGACGATAGAGAATTGATGATAGATGACAGAAGATATATAATAATAAAGCAAAGAGCAGAGATGATAGATGATAGAACATATATGATAGATAATTAGTAATGTAATATAGAAGATGTATGATAAAGCATAGAGCACAGATAATGGGAAAGGGAACAGAGATGATAGAGAATTGATAATTATGGGTAGAAGATAGATGATAGAGTAGATGAGGGATGATAGATGATAGAATATACATAGTATAGAATTTATGATAGAGATTAAAAGATATGATAAATCATAGAGCATAAATAATAGATAACGGAATACAGATGTCAGAAAGTCTATGATACATGAGAAAGTATAGAGCATAGATGCTTGGATGACTGATGATAGAACATAGATGATAGAGGATAGCATATATATATATATATATATATATATATATATAAAAGCATAGAGCAGAGCTAATGGATGATATATAATAGAATGGAGATGATAGAGAATTGGTAATTGAGTATAGAACACATAAGGTAAAGGATAGAACATAGATCATGGAGAAAAGATGATAAGAGGATGAATGATATATGATAAAAGCATACAGCATTGGTGGTGGTAGAACAAAGCAGATGGGTAATGGATCATCGAGAATTGATGACTGAGAATAGAATAGTTGATAAAACATAAATGAAAGAGGAGAATAGATGATCGAGGATAGATTATATATGATAACGCATAGATGATGGATGATAGAATATACATGGTATAGAATTGATGATAGAGAATAGAAGATATATGACAGAGCAGAGTATAGATGATGGACTAGAGAACATAGATGATTGAGAATAGAGGATATATGATAATACATAGAACATAGAGGATGGACGACGCAACATAGATGATAGAGAATCGGTAATACAGTATAGAAGCTATATGGATAGCACCATAGAGCATAAATAATGGATGACGGAACATAGATGCCAGACAATCGATAATAGACGATAAAAGATAAATAAATATCTATGCATAAAACCTAGATGATGGATGACTGATGATAACATAGATGATAGAGAATTAATGAAAGGGGATAGAAGTTATACGATGAAGCGTGGAGCACAGATGATAATGGGTGGAAGATAGATGATAGGGAATTGATGATAAAGGATAGAAGATACACAATTGGGCATAGGGCAGAGACAGTGGATTATATATGATATAGCATTGATAATGGAGTATAAAAGATATATGAAAAGCATATAATACGGATGGTGAAATTGATGATAGAGGATATGAGATGATAAAGCAAAGATGATAGATGGCAGGATGATAAAGAATTGGTGATGCAGGATAAATGATAAAGTATATAGCATGGATGATGAAGGGTGATAGAAGTTGGAACATACGTGATAGAGAATTAATGATGGAAGATATACTATAGATTATAAAGCATACAGCATCTAGATGATTGGATTGAAAAGGATGATTTCGATGCTTCTAGACGTGTAACTTTAGTTTGCAGATTTTAGTTAAGATATTGTACATTCTTGTATTCTTTAATCATCGTGGATCCGCGCAATTCATAAATCGAAATAATAGGCTCATAACCATTGCAGAGGGTCGTATTTTCTGATTGGTAGCTTGCTGTCAATACACACACAATCTAGGCTAGGTCAATACATGCACACTATTAGCCTAGCTTAATACACGCAAAATTTTAGGTTAGGTCAATGCTGGCCATTCGATATACAATGAGAGACGTGGACGGCCATCTTTGAGATGTTCCGTTGCGCGTGCGGGTAGGGCCTTGTTTGCTTTGATGATACGGAAGGTGGCTTCTTCGGGTATCTGGGGGATTCTTTGTCGCTGCTGCTGCTGGTGAAGACGTTGATGCGTCTACTTCCGCATTAAAGAACCACATTCCGCATCAATAATGCGAATAAGGCCCTTCCCACGTGCGCAAAGTAACATCCTAAAGATGGCTGCCCACGTTTCTCATTGGGTACCGAATGGCGAGAATTGACCTGACCTAAAATTTTGCGTGTATTAATCTAACCTAGTATTGTGCGTGTATTAAGCTAAACTAAAGTTTTGCGTGTATTAATCTAACCTAATATTGTGCGTGTATTAACCTAGCCTACATTGTGCGTGTATTGACAGCAATGCCGAAAAAGCTACCAATCACGAGAAGACGACCTTCTGCAACGGTTATGAGCCTATGATTTCTCTGTATGAACTGCGTGGATTCAAGATGGTTACCGAATCCAAGAATATACAATATCTTAACTAAAACCTACAGACTGGAAGTTACACGTCTAGAAGCATCGCAATCATCCTTTTCAATCCAATCATCTACGCTTTATGCTTTATAATCTATATCCTATCTTCCATAATTAATTCTCTAACCTTTATCATCCATTCCCGATCATATATGCTCTAGGCTTTATCATATAACTTCTATCCTCCTTCATCAACTCTATGTTCTATCATAGAGCGTCCGTGATCCATGCTGTATGCCTTATCATCTACCTTCTATTCTGCATCATCAATTCTCTATCATCCGTGCTCTATCATATATGTTCTACCATCCGTCAGCCATTATATATGCTCTATGCTTTGACATCTATTTTCTATCCTCCATCAATTCTCTGGCATGCATGTTAAATCAACCATCATCAATCATCTGTGCTCTATGCTTTACAGTGCATCATTTATCCTACATCATCTATTCTACATCATCTATGCTCTATCACCATTCTTCCATCCTCCATTATCAATTGTCCATCAGCTATGTTCTATTATGTATCATCCATCATCAATGCTCTATATCTTATCATATATCATCTAACTCTTCTATTCTAAATACTTCAATTTCCTATCATCTGTGCGCTATTGTCGGTCGCCCATCCTTTACCTTCTATGCCTTATCATATATCCTCTATTCTCCTTCATCAATTGTCTCTATCATATATCTTCTAACCTCTATCATATATGTTCTATCAGCTATTAATCATCTATGCTATTCGCTTTATCATGTATTTTCTATCCTCCATCATCAATTCTCTATCACCTTTGTTCCGTCATACATCATCTAGGTTCACTATACTTTGTGATCTACCCTCTATCATGTATCTTCACCATTCATCATTTATGGACTTGCTTTCATGCATTAATTCTCTATCATCAATGCTATACAATATATGATCCATCACTTCTGCCCTATGCTTTATCATATATTTTCTATCCTCTAGTACCAATCCCCTATCAAGTATATCCTACCATTCAACACCAATGCTTTAATGCTTTAATCTATCACCCTTATATATGCTCCATGCTTTATCACATACCATATATGTTCTATCATCCGTCATCTATGCTCTATGCTTTATCATATATCTTCTATCCTCTATCATCAATTCTCACATCTGTTCTATCATATATCATCCATCACGTAGGTTCTATGCTTTATCGCATATTTTCCATCTTCTTACATAATTTCTCTATCATCTATCTTCCATCTCCTATCTACGCTCTAAGCTTTATGATATAACTTCTATTATCTTTCATCAATTCTTCATCATCAATTCTCTATCAGCTATGTTCTACCATCCGCCATCCATCATCTATATTCTAATCTCAATCACGTATCTTCTAACCTCTATCATCAATTCTTTATCATCTATGTTCTATCAGCTATCCTTCACCATCCATGCTGTATGTTTAATCGTCTATCCTCTACCCTTCATCACCAATTCTCTATCATCTGTCTCCTGCCATCCATCATCTACGTTTAATCATTTGCCATTCACCATCCATGTTCTATTCTTTTCATATGTCTTCTATACTCCATTATCAATTTTCCATCATCTCTTCCTTATGCCCAATCGTGTATCTTCTATCCTCTATCATCAATTCCATATCATACATCTACAATCAATTCCCTAGCATCTATCTACCATCCTCTATCATCTATGTTCTACCATCCATCATCTATGTTCTACCATCCATCATCTATATTCTAAACTTTGTAACGTATCTTCTAACCTCTATCATCAATTCTTTGTCATCTATGCTCTATAAGCTATCCTTCATCATCTATGCTATACTTTTTATCATTACTCTTCTATCCTCCATCATCTATGTTTCGTTATCTATCATGTATGATAGTAGTATAGCTAGGTCGGGATACCCCGGCAGGTGAACATCGATTTCTAGGAATTAACACGTGGCCTTGACTCATCCAAGTTCCAAGAATTGCTTAGTGACCCTTTGAAAATGTCCCCCTCCCAACCACCTTGAAAATCAAAGTCCCACGCGTGATATTCAGATCGGATAAGGTCGGATAGGATCGGGATACCTCTGCAGGTGACCTTGAAAATCGTTGTAATACCTGATTTAACACATGGCTTTGACTTGACCAAATTCTAAGAATTGCTTGGTGAAAATTTCCCGCCAAAAGGGCGTAACCTTGAAAAATTTCAAAGGATTACTCACACCTTCTATGCACTTGACCTTGAACACCAATCTACCGACTTTTCAAGTGACTTTTTTCAAATCTAGTTACTTTTCTAGTGACGAAAGTGAGTCAGAATCATCCTAACTATACTGATTATGATCGAGGCTTTATCTATTGTCTATCCTCTTATCATCCACGTTCTATCATTCCTATCCACTATCATCGATTTGCTGGCATCTATGTTCCTTCATCCAGTATTTATGCTCTATGCCTTACTATACATCCCCTATCCTGTATTATCAATTGGCTATCTATGTTGCGTCATCCATCCTATATGCTTTATCATATATCCTCTATCATCTATGTTCTATCATCTATATTCTATGCCGTCATATATCATCCATCAACTATATTCTATCATATATCATCCATCATCTATGCTTTATCATATATCATCTATCCTGTATCATCTATTATCCTCTAGATCCTGAATTTGTTTATATTCCAATATTTATATTCAATCGATCTGTTTGTTAATTCATTAAAAAACATAGCTTCACCTCCTTTAATTGTGGACGATGATGATAGCAAATGTTTGATTATTTGTGTATATGTTTTGCTGCAGCTTCCTCAAAATTGCCCATTGACATCATAATCTCGCCTTGCAACATTCGTTGCTTCTAAAATACTTTTATAATTTTGTTCTATTTTTGGAATTTAGTAGATTTAAATTGGGTTCATTCATAATGAGGAGATCATATATTGTCTATTGTCTATATCACAGTGCATGCCATAAGTATGATCAATAGCACCTTCAAGATATATACATTCATTGTAGTGAATGCCATAAGTATGCCATAAGTATGCTCAATAGCACCTTAAGAAACCCTCATAATACGTTCAACATACATACGAGATAATTCATTGTACTGCTCAAGAAATTCTTCTGAGACGGATTCCTTACAAACAGGAAAATCATCTGTGATAGTAAGAGCTTCTTCTTCCTCGTTTTCAGTATTAATCTCTCCTGTCACATTGTGTGCATCACTCACAAATACAAGACTGTAACTTGTAACATTATCACACATGGTAAACATTGACACCAACATACCATTAAACGAAGGTACAATATATCATGTAATCATCGTATTAAATAGCAGCAATTAAAACATTAGATGTGCTCATCTATAACCCCAAAAAAAGCAATAGCACTGTTCTCATTAAAATTCTGTCACATACAGAACAATCTTTTTAAGTGCATATTGGAAATGTTGGAATATCGATGTTGATATTGATCATTTCCCCTAAGGATCATAGCGGTTCAAATTTCCCATTGACTTTATTATTTGTAAGATATTTATAAAGTTACTATTTAAATTACTATACGAATGTTATTATAAGAAAATTATGTAGTGAGATAAATCAACTCACCATTTTTTCAGGTTTTTCTAGGTGTATAAATAAAGCTGTTTAAACTAGTAAGATCAACTTGTGATAATTGCGCTTTATTTGTTAAAAAAGGACAAGGTAGTAAGTACATTATCTTGTTGACCTGTATGTTTAAACTCATAATTGTTTGTACACTGACTATAATCATTGTATATAATTAATATAATTTTATTAATTTACAGGAACTCAAACGAACAATCCAATCAATCTGAATGTACTTGTGTTATTTGTTTGTCTCCTCATCAACAAAATAAAAGTAAAGCACTAAAACTTACTTTCCATATTGATGTAAGTTACAAATAACATAAAGTAATATGTATTATTTTTTTTCATTTTAGTGCATTGAAACCTGGTTTAAATCTAATAATAACTGCCCAATTTGTCATTTTGATGTTGCACCAAATGAAGATTTGAAACCATAACACTTTTTTTATTATTTCCTTATATAGTTTGTACCACTTTTTTTTAGTTTTTCCTAATATAATTTGTACGTTTTTATTTTTAAGTTTTAAAGGCTGTTTATATGAACTTTGTGTTTATATTGATTAAGTATTGAAATAATTTGCTCCCTAGTGGTTTTAAATTTAAATACTTAATCAAATAGAATGTGACTTGTCTTATATAAATGTTAATACATTGTAACCTATTAGTGTCTGTCAACATGCCTGGAAATTGTAGGTGCACACAGGATTATAGCATTTTTGATATTTTATTTCTTAGTATTTTTATTTTTGTTGTATTAAACAATATTTAAGTTTCCTGAAATAATATGTTATTTTATTCTTAGTTTTATAATTCAAGACAGGCTAAAGTATATCTTTATTTTTAGGTTTGAAAACCTATTTCTTAGAATAACTGTTTTATTTTTTTCGCTTATTTTTAGTTTTGAAAACCTATTTCTTAGAATAACACTTGTTTTATTTTTTTTGCTATTCAATGTAGCAACTTAATGTTCCTAAATTTATGTATCTATTTTGCGACTTTTGTAATGTTGCAAACAATAAATCATAGAATTTCAATCTAGTGTAACTGTATCACCCCATGTGATCCAAATATTTACAAAGAAACAAATATTATGAATACCTTACTCAGACAGAGTAAATATAAGTAAAAGCATGATTCTAACAAAACAAGAACATAAAAACAAAATACAATGTTTGTTTTAAAATATATATTGTACTATTATAAAACGTGCAATAGAAAGGAAAACATCAAATCAAAAAGTTTCACTTTAGTTCATAAAAAATCTGATAAACCACTCGAGACAATGCTAGTGAGAAACATAGTTTTTGGCTTGTGTTGAATATTACAATCAAAAGAGGATTTTTGTATGCTAAGCTTAGATCTTTCATATTAATAAATGAAAAAGACATTTCATAATTGATACAATCCAGTTACCTACTTTTATACCTTAACTAGAATTTGGCAGGTTCTGTTCTATTTGGATAATTTAAACCAAAGGATATACAGGGTCTTTTGGGAGAAAAGGGTAGTATTTGTAAGAGGGTGCTCAGAAGGTCAAAGTACGCCAATATTTTTAGATGATTTCAATTGCTTTCAAGATATTAAGTTTTTTCAAGAAAATGATAATTAATGAAAACAGTACAGGTACCTAATTTACAATTTCAAATAGGTGGAAATATGAAGAAATGAAGAAAAAAAGTACATTTTGCAACATCACCTCATAACGGGGAACGTGTCCTGGCATTGTAATGTTAGCAATGTGTTCTCTCTTTATCTTACATATCTTTGCCAATACAGTATAAGACAAGCAGAAGAAAATCATGTGCAGATGTTTTATTTAGATTCAAAGTATGCACATACTACATTATTGTGTTATAATCGCAGAAAGTAACATGTAGCATAACGAATGATAATACGTATCAAAGCGAGTGAAGCTATATTATTTTACAGCGAGAGTAATTGAATTGTGTTGCTTAACTTTATTAACAAAATTTCGAAATTAGAAACATTAGGAAGTGATAAAATAATAAAGCGTTGGTACCACGTGTTATTTGTAAAATGTAGGTAAAACTGTAAGACTAGATAAGTGAGGGGACTCGTAATAAGACGCAATCCTTTCATTTTTACTTTGTAGCTAAACAAGTAACGATTGCGTCGAAAAAGATAAGTTGCGTTATTTTGATGTTTTCCGACTCCCTGAACCCGGAAAAAATTTTTTGAAAATTTTTCAAAATGTCTGTGTTGTCTGTGGTCACTCGCCATCCGAAACGATACGGATGATTTTGATGAAATTTGGAATACAGGCATACGAGACAATTATGTTGACAAAACAAGCTTTTAAACGCAATATGTATACAGGGGGTTAAAATAAGGTTGTTATTTTGGGGGAAATTTTCAAATTTTAACATAGAAGATTAAAATTCAAGTCATCAAGAACTGACATGAAATGAAATTTTTTTAAACTTTCAAAATTGAATATGGCCACAGTTACAAACATATACATTTTTTTTAGAAATATATATTTCCGATACCTTTCAAAATAGAAAAGAAATGGAAATAGATGTGCGTAGTTAAATAAAGCTTCTTTAAAGAGATTTCTTTACGTAATGATTTATTCAAAAATTCTCCAAGCATTTTTTTTTATATTTTCTAAGTAACCAGCCACTCTTATGAATGCAACTAACCTGCTTCTTCTAAAGCTACTAGTATAGAAAATATGAATTTTCAAATATTTAATATTGACATTGTTATAACTTTCTAACTATTTTGATTCGAAACTTGGGATTTTGGAAATAAACTATGTTCATTTGTGCTAATGAAATCATATTATACTGATGAAAACACTAGTTCCGGTTTTTCCGGAAATTGAAAATATTCCTCGTATTGCTGGTAAAACATAGTCCATAGTTATCTTGAAAGATAAGCGAGATATCTATTTTTAACTTTCAACCGACATATACATATGTAGGTATAGAAGGTTATGCAATCGATTTTTTTTCACTATCGCTAAATCGACTTATTAGGGTCAGTTTTTGGTTTTTACTAATAGTTCTAAAACAGCTGAATATTTCAAAAATATAGAAATACCTCATATATTTTTTAGTATTTTGCAAGAAACTGCTGTAATGCAGTAGCATTCGCCTAGTTTATCTATGTTGTGTTTTCAATAAAAAGTAGCCCATTTTATTATGATTGATCTCGGTATGGTTGAAAATACCGCAACAACAAAAAGCGCTTGTACGCGTTTGGTTTGTTATGAAAATACGTCATAATGGTGGTAAATAGGTGCAAGGTTTGCACATCATTACGAGTCACCTCTTTAACGCGTCAAATATTTTTGTAGTTTTTTTTATTACTACTAGATTAAATATAAAGTGGTTGGCAATAAATCAGTTTATATTATTCTACGTCTCTTAATCGACTGAATCGCCTAACGATCTATTTCTTGTTATTTATGACGGTTTAAAGTAAACAGACAGAAAGGCGAAGATTGTGTGAAAGTGTCGAAACTCCCTAATTATAAGTTGTGAGAACGGCGCCATACCATCGAACTGTGCTGCAAGTGGGGGGCCTGTGCCTTGCATGCTGTTCGAAATGACATGAATAGGTAAAAGGGTGGCGATGTCGAAACCCCCTAATTATAAGTTGTGAGAACGGCGCCATACAATCGAACTGTGCTGCAAGTGGGGGGGGGCCTGTGCCTTGCATGCTGTTCGAAATGACACGAATAGGTAAAAGGGTGGCGTGACACCCTGCTGTCGATTCGTTGGGACCCAAATAGTTTAGCGCCAGTTCTGTGTCAGGGGAAGCCTATACTGATTTCAGGTGACACTAGCTAGTTGTTGAAGAAGTTATTATTATTATTATTATTATTACAATTAATCCACACATGGAATCGATGTAAAAAGATCAATAATGGATCATAGAATAAAGTAAGGACCTAAAGGCCCCCCCGGTGAGTACGCATAAAAATAAGATTATGCAGAACAGTAATTGTAAGCTTTGTTGCATGTTTTCTCATATATATATATATATATATATATATATATATATATATATATATATATATATATATATATATATATATATATATATATATATATATAGAAATGATCTAAAATATCAATAAAATAGGATGTTACTTGCATTCATTCCTTAGTTATTTTAAAATTCAATATAATTTAGTTAAGATAATTCTGTACACTAAAACAAGTATAGTTTTAATTATTGAAGCATCACATGTAATTGCAAGCATCTGGATAACATAATTTAGTTAAAATTACAGTATTTCTTGTTAATACAGTAGAAAACGACAACATATATGTATGATAATCATTTTGTTCAATATCGTAATCAATAAATTGAACATGTTTTGAGTTATGTTTATTAGCCATTAAAAATTTGCTACAGACATGGAATACGAGAAGTACAATATAGTTGTAAATTGAAAACTGTAATAAACATTTACCAATGCCAAGATTCATGTAGGTTCGGAAACTATAAACTTGTGCGTGAACATTTAAGTGCCGAAATGTAAGATTAAGTGCAAAACTTAGTAGAAACGTTTTTAATACATTTGTTACTTACTTTAGAATTAACATTATCCAGCAGAACTGGAATTATTGTGAAAGTTACAGATTTATGGACCTAAATGTAGTAAAAGTTAACGATCATATACGAGTGTTGTGAGAACTTTTCAAAGTGAAAAACAGTGTTTGGAAGTTGATAATAGACTTAAATAGAAAGATTATATACAATTACAAACGTTTTAAGTGAAATTAATTATAAAATTAGTACTTCTAAGTGATGAAAAAAGTGAGGTTAAACTGTTCATTCTTGCACATAATTTTTATAAAAAAAAGTGATAAAAAGGGACCATTTTGCCAACATAAATTATGGAATGTACGAGGCCTAAGAAATAGAATCGACGAACTACGATTCCTAAGAGGTGAACATAATCCGTTTGCTTTCTGTATCCAAGAAACACATTTAAAACCGTGCAGTGATTTTAATTTTAAAGGATATAAGACTTACTTAAAGCAAGTGGAAATCGCGGAAGCGGGACGTGCTAGAGGGGGAGTAGCTACCCTCATTCGAAACAACGTGCCGCAGAAAAAAGTAAATGTGACAAATCTACAAGCAATAGTTGTTAGGGTCAAAACACCAGTAGATATGTCAATATGTAACCTATACTTACCAGATCAAGCATGGACAATGGAAGATCTGCACAGGCTGCTGGAGCAAATTCCTCCACCTGTCCTGTTGGTAGGAGATATTAATTGTCACAGTACGTTATGGGAAAAGGACCGAACGGACAAAAAAGGGCGTGAATTCGAGGATGTCATAGATACACATAAGCTAATAGTGTTAAACACAGGCCAACCCACTCATCTCGTGTCTAGGACGGGCATGTTTAGCGCAGTGGACGTTTCAATCTCCACCCCCTCCTTGGCGGTGGGAATAGGGTGGAACACATTAGACAATCTCCATCAAAGTGACCACTACCCGATTGCGATTACGTTCCCTAAAATACAGCAGCAAACCAAAATGATGGAGAAGAGGAAACTGCAGAAGACGGATTGGACAGCGTATCAAGAGGCAATAGATATCCCAGAAATGGGTCAGGACGTCGACGAAAATGTGGAACACTTAACGGCTGTGATAATAAATGCAGCCACACTCTCTATTCCGAAAACAAAAGGCACTATGAATAGAACACCGACCCCTTGGTGGACAGCAGAGGTAGCTGGACCTATAAAAGAAAAGAAAAGTGCGTTCAATAGATGTAAACGATATCCCACAAAAAACAAACATGTAGAATTCAAACGAAAAAGGGCACAAGAAAGAATTCTGAAGTGTAAAGCAAGGAAACAGACTTGGAGAAAGTACATCACCGACATTAAAGTTGGAGTGCCAGCTAAAGAGGTATGGGGTAAGATTGCTGCTATGAAAGGGAAAACACAGGTCACTCAACCACCAACACTAAAAGATGAGGGCGTGTATGTCACCACCACTGGCGAGGTGGTGGAGATAATGGCGTCCCATTATGCGGATTTATCCAGCAATAGAAGCTACTCAGAAAGGTTTAGAGCGCACAAAGAGAAGCAAGAAAAGAAAGACATAATCTTTGAGGAAGACTGCAGATTGGAATATAATGTATCATTCAGTCTGAATGAGCTAGAAGAAGCCCTCAAAACGACGAAAGAGACCAGCCCTGGACAGGATGCAATTACGTATCTGATGATTCGAAAACTGCCCGTAACAGCAAAGGAACACCTAATAAAGATCTATAACCATATACTCAGCACAGGAATATATCCCAAAACATGGAAGCTAGCCACAGTTATCCGAATACTGAAATCGGGAAAGGATCCAAGCGAACCGAAAAGCTATAGGCCAGTATCCCTAACCTGTTGTCTGGGAAAGGTATTAGAAAGGATGGCCAACAGCAGAATGCAGTGGTGGTTTGAAAAAATAGATTAATAGATATAAGCCAGGTAGGCTTTCGTATAGGACACTCAACCACAGATCATTTAGTCAGATTGGAAGATATCTTACAAAATAATTTTACCAACAGAAAACACACCACTGGAGTATTCTTCGACATGCAAAAGGCATACGATACGGTATGGAGATGGGCGATCTTAAAACAACTGTGGGAATGGGGGATGAAAGGGAACCTTCCAAAACTAATAAAAGCATTCATGGGTGGAAGATGCATACAAGTCAGAATTGGACAAATCCTGTCACAAGTGCGAAGTCAGGAGAATGGTATGCCACAAGGATCCGTTCTAAGTACCACCCTGTTTGCGGTGGCAATGTGTGGGATTAGCGAGGGAATCTCTCCGGGAATAAGAAGCTTGGAATATGTGGATGATGTAGCTATTGTCTCAGAAGATGGAGAAATAACGCAAAATGATATTGATACTATAATGCGAAATGCAGAATACAAAGGACTAAACCTCTCCGCAGAAAAGACAACGTGTGTGCACTTCTGCAGACTAAGAAAACACCACGAACTGCCAAAGTACAATGTTAACAATCAAGCACTTCCATACCGTAACAAAGTAAAGTTTCTGGGAATGATTTGGGACGAAAAACTAACTGGAAGGACCATGTAACACATACATGTAACAAAGGCAAAAAGACCTTGCAGGTTATAAGAACGTTAGCACACCAGACTTGGGGAGCCGAGACCGAATATTTAAAACGGATAATAGAGGCAACACTGATTACACAGATCAACTATGGATGCGAGGTTTATGGATCGGCTAGACGAACAACGTTAACTCCGTTGGAGAGACTTGTGAATCAAGCGGTGAGGCTAGTCTTAGGGGTTTTTAGAACAAGCCCCTTAGATAAAATGTACCAAATGGCGAATATCGTTCCCCTAAAATGGCAAAGAGAACGAAGAACGATTCAATACATGCTCAATGCGCGAGACAACGCCCACCACGTCCTTCAAGAGCTAATGAAAAACGAAAACATACAAGCAGAATATAAATGGGCGCAAACGAGAACTAGACCATTAAAGGTAAGAGCGATGGAGATTATAGAGAGAACGAAGTATGAAGATGGGGAGACTCTTTACCATTTCATGGATATTCCATGGTGGACCATCCCGAACATGGAAGTGGACATGTCCTTGAATACAGAAGTCCGGGAACCGACCCAGCAGAGTACAGTATTTGAGGAGGTGGTGGCACGACGGTATCCAGACCACAAAGTGATATACACGGATGGATCTCGAACGAGCGACGGGGCTGGTTGCGCTATATACACGGCCGAGATATATCGAACCTGGGCAATACCAAAGGTAGCAAGTGCCAATACGGCTGAGCAGGTCGCACTAACATGCGCTGCAACGTTAGTTGAGAAACTCTATGACAGAAAATTTTTAATACGCTCCGATTCCAAAAGCGAGATAATGAAGCTGTCAAACCACAGCCCGAAAGACCAGTTTTGTGCCCTAACAAAAGAGAAGTTTGAACGTGCCAGAAAGGACGGAAAAAACATAGTCCTAATGTGGGTTCCCGCACATAGAGGAATTCGAGGAAATGAGAGAGCGGACGAGTTGGCAAAGATCGCAGCGAAAAGACATGAAGCTGACTTAAAACACATATCAAAGACCGACAGAAAAAGAAATCTAAAGAAAGCGATCAGAGGATGGTGGGAGAGTGAGTGGCAATATAATATGCCAAAAAATCGAAGAACAACAAACCTTAAAAGAAAAGATGAAGTAGTGCTCACAAGAATAAGAATTGGCCACACACGGCTGACACACGGGCACTTGTTGATAGGGGGGACCGCGAACAACTGTCCACAGTGCGAGAAAGAAGTCGCAACTATCAACCACATAGTAGAAGAATGTGCATCCACAGAAGAATTACGTATCATGCATAACATAAATGGAAAGACTATAGAAAATATATTCGAAGACGAGCAGGAAACGGACCTCCTTGATTACTTAAAAAATACAAATGTTTATCAAAGAATATAAGATAAGTAACTTAACTAATGAGATGGAAAAAATGAAAAGTGCGTTTTATCATGAAAAGAGAATACCGCTAATGACCATAGCTGTCGATGCGGAGAACAAACAAAAAAAAAACAATGAAAAATATTATACTAGTCAAAATTTCAAGTTAATATTCATTGTAATTATGTTAATTTTTGTTAAAGTTAGTTTTGTAGTTCTATTTCAGAATTTTATAATTTTTCCGCTCAAATCACTCAAATCCATGTAAATGTGGTATATTTAAATGTCCATATACATGTGGAAAATTTTTTCAGACCTGAAAAATGCATAAAATGAGAGAAAAATGTAAAATAAGGGTAAATTTATGAAGCATTAAAATGCAACTGAATATAGTCATATGAGGTCTTTTTGGATTCGTTATTGTACCAGGATTACAAAAATGTGATTAGTTTTAAGTTATATTAAGATAGATTAGAGTTATAAGCGTTTGAAAGTGTAATCATTTTAGGGAAAATCGGTAACCAATCAGAATCCTTAAAAAGTTTAGTTACATGTGTTAACAATTGAATCTTGACGGTTTCCAAGGAAAATTGATAAAAGGACCGGCACAAAATTTCACTCTCTCTCTAACAATTCTCATTGTCAAGTCAACATGCTGATAAAATTTTCTGCATGTTAGTTTTTTTTTTATTAAATCAAATTCGAGCTTCGGTAAAATTTTAAAGTGCGAGAAATTTTGTCCGCAGATATAAACAATCGAAATTCAATTGTCTTTTTAAAAATTTAAAAATGTGCGGTTAACAGTACTTATCGTTTATCAGATAGATATCTGCCGTGAGTTATGACGAGCGTTTTATTTTTGTCTTTATTTCCTGTTATTAAATTTATTTTATATGAATTCGTTTTTGATTCCATAACCTCGAAATTATAAATACTGTGGAGCATCTTCGATGCATTGTGAATTAAAAATAAAATTATTTTGTTGACCTGTAATAAAAGGTTACATACATTTCGCAGTGGAAGTTAGTGATATTACCTGAAGGAATATGTGCCATAGATTTGTGCCAGTGATAAGGATACATCGAAATGGAATACCTGCATCCAACATCAATAAGTGACAGCTGCACTACAGGATTATCTTCATATGTGAGTGAATTTTGACAATTTATAGCATGTTATCTATTGGCATTGAAATTTATTTGTATGAATATTTCTTGATTTATTTATATTAAGTAGGATGTGCGACGAATTGTTTTCATGTCTGTGGAGAATTTAATTAGTATAAAAGGCTTTATAATTAAAAATTTTTAAATTCATTGTCACTTACCCATATGCGTACATGCTGTCGTTTTATATGATTCATGTAGGTCACAAAGGAAATGATCCGCGCATGAGCATACATTTTATGACCAAGATGTTGTTATGCAAGGTGGGTCAATAATTAAGATACGATGTAAAATTAATTTTTTTTATTCACAATTTTGTTTTTAAACTATAATTAATGCAAGGAATACATGTTATTCAAAAGTTGCCTGTTTTAAAATATGAGGATGAATAATTTAAGATTTACTATTTAATTAATTCATAGTATCAATTTCACTTAAGTAACCTCTATAATTTAATTTTTTTTAATTTTCAAAATTTATCCTATGATCCCTTTCCCCTGTAGAATAGAGTACATGCGACTGATTGTTAGCTGGGCACATTCATTAATAAATTACATATTCAAAATTATAGTTGTTAAATTAAATTCTTCATTAATCAAAAACAAAATAATTATTTCAAATATATATATATATATATATATATATATATATATATATATATATATATATATATATATATATATATATATCTTGTCAATACCTAAGATAACTGCGAGGGATTGAATTGCACTGCATTGCGAGTCAATAAAATGCATTTGTAAAGATCTACATTAAATAATTTATCATTTCTTACATAACTAATCCGAGTTATTGAAACGTTTAAATATTGTAAAATATACTGACTTCCATAAAAATTGCAACACCTAGAATTTATTGAACGATTTTATTGAAATTTTCGTCAACGATGCCTTTCATTAGAACTAACAAACTAAAATTTGAATAAAATCTAGCTAGTACGTCAACATCAACATTTTTCCCAATTGACTGATTTTGAACGTGGCCGTGTTATTGGCATGAGAGAGGCCGGACTTTAGCTAAGAGGAATTGCTCGTCGTGTAAACCGAAATGTTACAACGGTATTGAGATGTTGGTCCAAATGGTCCGAGGAAGGGATGCAACAACGTCGCCCTGGATCTGGACGTCCTCGACGAACTACAGATCGCGAAGAACGTCGCCTAAGACTTTTGGCAACAAGAGACAGATTTTCAACAACTCGATCGATTGCAAATGATTGGATGCGAAGTGTAGGACCCAGAATGTCAATGTCATCTGTTTATCGCCGTATAAAGTCTTATGGGCTGCGTTCATATCGTCCATTTGTTTGTCTTCCTCTTACCCCTCTTCACCGTCTACGCAGGCTAGAATAGAGCAACGAAAGAGCGAATTGGGCGCAAGAATGGCATCGAATTGTGTTTAGTGACGAGTCCCGATTTTGCTTGTGGGCCCACGATGGTCGTAGGAGGGTCAGACGGATGCGTGGAGAACGTAAAAATCCAACATTTTTTGTGGAACGCAACACAAGGAGTGATGATATGGGGTGCAATATGTTAAGGTAGCAGATCACCCTTGGTCTTCATTGATGGCAACTTAAAACGCCGTTGGTTATATTGCCAATGTTCTAGAACCCGTTGCGCTTCCATATCTTCGGGGGCTGGAAAATCCCGTTTTCCAAGAGGATAAGAAGAATTTAACATTGCCGTCCTCCCATGGCCTGCTCGGTCGCCTGATTTGTCGCCCATTGAACATGTATGGGATGAGGTCGGTAGGCGACTGGGTAATTTACCACACCCTCCAAATTACTTGATTGATAGCATGCCACGCCATCTAAATGAATGCATTACAAATCGTGGCGGAGCAACTCATTATTGAAAAAAACATTTTTAGTTTTTGTTCTTTTATTTTCAAATTTTAATCGTTTGTTTGTTCTAATGACGTTGACGAAAATTTCAATAAAATCGTTCAATAAATTCTAGGTGTTGCAATTTTTATGGAAGTCAGTATATAAATACACGGTTTCCCAAAGAGATAAGTTTCATGAACGAAAATCCTGAAAGTTTTTCATACGAGACATTCTTTAAATGTCTACAGTACTTTAATCTTTCGATTTTATTTTTACTTCATAATATATTAAATCTTGTTTTAACAAAATGTGTTGAATAATCGGGCTAACGGACACGCAAACACAATGACCTGTCGTAGTTTAGACATTGTTTGGATTCCAATATTAAATGTTTCATTTACATTAAATGTAAATACATTTTTTTAACAAAAATATTTAAAATGAAAATGCGTACGTTTTCTCAAATCAGTAAGTGGATTAAACAAATATAGCCAAAACTACAAATAAACGTACAAAATGGAAACTTGAAACTTTGCAATATGTGAATAATCCCGGTAATAGGCAACTCACATAGCGTACTGATCATAAACTTAGATTATGTAATGTCTAAGTATTATAAGTTACAAGGGATCTTAAAGCAGACAGTTTATTTCCTGTATATTCTCTAATTTCAAATAAAAAAATATTTTGCATAATAAACACGCAGTGCTTTAAATTTTACTTTGTATGTTTAACAGTGTTTAAAAATAGAACAATACGTTTTGTAACGCTTTTAGCAATAAACCAAATATAATTTTAAAGCTAATATTTATTCATTATAGGGTGACATGACGTTTCAATGGCGGTTAATGTAAGGTTTACAAAACTATCATTAAGGATATTAACGTTTCATGGAAACTGCTTATTATTTATCTCTTTCAGTGTTTTCTTAAATAAAGGTTCCAATAAAAAAAACAGCCTGTATAAATGTAAACGAATCAACTAATCATCATAGAAATGTTTTAAACATACGATTTTTAATGGCAAACCATTCATACTAAAGAATAATTTATTATTAATAAGAAAAACTAGAAAGTATTTATAACAATATCCCAACAATGTTTATCAGACCAATTCAAAATGTATAGTAGGGGAAATTGGTTCATAGTGGGACCAAAAATTTCATTCACCAGCCATTAGAAAAATAATTACTTTATGTTAATGATGGTTGGAGGGCTCTAAGTATTCAGTTATAAGCAAGACGCCTAAAGTCTATGTGTTGTGAACAGGTTGTTTACGTATCAAGGTGTTCTTCCAATACGTTTATCGACAGCAACCCTGGTTGCTCGTTGCTCGTTTTTTATTTTAACCCTTACCCCTTATTTCATTTACTTTATTTAATTGCTAGAGGCCTGATTTCAAGTTTGGTTGTATTTGCTGTTGTATATGTATTTTTACCGATTTAACTGTAAAACGTATTTTTATCACTGTATGCAAAACTCGACAATAGTGTGGGATATTATTGTTATTATGGCTGTCTAATGATAATGATGAGCGTGGCTAAAATAAAACAGCGTCCTGTAGCTGTCTTATGAAATGAAAGCGGTGTTAGTTTCAAAACGCTTATGTATTATCAAAATTGTAAATTGCCTTACGAAATGGAATGGATGTTAGACTCAAAACGCATGTGTATTATCAAAATTTTAAATGAAAGTCAGCTTGTTTATTTACCACGGGGTATTTGGCCTTTTTCAAAACGGAATAGTGCATTCAAGATCAAATTTTTACCAGAGATATTTCCGAATTTGCGGGATATTATTAATATGGCTTTCTAATGAAAATGATATAAGTGTTGTGTAAAATAAAACACAGAGTCCTATAGTTGCCTTTCGAAATGAAATTGGTATTTTACCCCGTGGCATTTGTCCATTTTCAAAAACGAAGTAGCGCATTTAAGATTATTTATAAATCTAAGGCCTTTTTGTCAGAGGTATTTACGAATTTGAGTAATATTATTGTAATGACGGTCTAATGATAATGATAAGCGTTGGGTAAAACAAATCAGAGTTCTATAGTTGCCTTACGAAATCAAATCGGTGTTAATTTCAAATAACATGTGCATTATCAAAATTGTAAATGGAGGTCAGCTTGTTCATTTGCTCACGGGCATTTGACCATTTTCAGAAACGAAGTAGTGCGTTCAACCTTGTTTATAAATCTAGGGCCCTTTTGTTAGAGGTATCTTCGACAAGCTCTTCCTTGTATGTAAAATAAAATAGTGGCCTGAGTTCGAGTTTGGTACCTATATATTGTCGTTGTATGGGAATTTTAATTAATTTAACTGTAAAACGTATTGCAAAAACCGGCAACAGTGTTACAACCTAATTCGATGCTCGTATATTGACAGCAATGACGAAGGCTATCTCATGTATTTTTTAATTGTGGTTGGTTTAGCAATCTATAAGTTAAGCCAAGCCAGTATTTTTGAATTGTAAACTGATTTTTGCAAGCTGTAAGTTATTATTTGATTGATCGATATTGAATTGATTGAGGCTGACTTGCGGATGATCGATTGTTTTCCCAAGTCGGTGCTCTCACGTTTAGGGAGAGTACCAGCTCAGAGTGTCGGTTAGCCTTATCTACAAAGTAAGCGGTCGCTTGTAGGAGTTAGGTATATACAGTGGGAGAATCGTTGCCGGAAGGTTATGAAGAATTGTTAGCTCACCTTCTTGTTTGATTTGAATGAGTTTGATTGATTTGACTGATTTGGTTAATTGCTTTGATTTGATTGATTGTGATAGATCTGATTGTTTGATTTGATTTGATCGAGTGCTTTGCTTGAGATTGGTTTGCTTAATCGATTTGTTTGATTGGGTCGACGTTGATTGATTTGGTTTGATATGCTTCGGCTGGTTTTATTGGCGGGATCGACTGATTTGCTTAATTTCTGTCTTTGACATGGAGAGATTTCAAATTTCCCTCCAAAACAAAATGGCTGACAGAATGTAATTAAGAGTCATAATGATTAAAAACGGCTTAGGCCGTTCAGGCTTGCTTATAGATCTAAGGCCCTTTTTGACCGAGATGTTTCCGCCAAGGCAGATCTTGTATGTAAACTATTTTAATTATCACATTTCCATTTCCAATAACGCCAGCTCCTATTACATCAAGAATTCGTGAGTTTTAAATTCCAAAATAGTATTACTTATAATAAATGATTAAAACTCTTTATCTATTTTATTTATAAATTTAATTATGACTCATAGTTAAAACCATAATAAGTTGTGCGTAACAGTGGACTAAGCCCTAAAGCTGGTGTAGACGTCTTATACCTATCCTATAAGTTAGAACTAGGGCCTCTTACTTCAAATTTCCCCATAACCATTACAGTGATCTACGTAGTTCTAAAATATACCGCTAGGTGGAGCCACTTCTATTACAGAAAACAATCATTAGTCCATACACTACTAGATGGCGCCACAAACAAATACAAATTTTTGGATAAGGGTGAGAAGCCCCGAGAGCAAGTTGCGCAGCCCTACACCTGTCTTAAAAGTTAGAATACAATTTCAAATTTCCCGCCAAAACAAAATGCCCTCCCCCCTCTTAACCCAGCCAAAATGGCCGCTAGACCACACCCTAGGGGGTATCCAACACCCTTAACTAGGGGGTTAGACCGCCAAAAAGGCTCTTAATATTGCCAAAAGGGTCTTACTTAAGGGCTGAAACACCACCCAGGGGTTAAAAAACGCCCCCCCAGACCCCACTCCAACCCTACCCCCCAAACCCTGACCCCCCGCCCATACCCACTCCACCCACCACCACTTTCAATTAACCCCACTCCACCTCCCACCACTTTTAATTGATTATGATATCACGTCCCTCAAGCGGGCCCCTTCTACTTTTAATGTTTACTTTTCCATTTGCAAGATGTAATGCAAAATTATTGTACACCGTTCTACAATGTGTTTTGTTAATACAAAAACAATCATAAATTATTAAACATTTTTCGTTAGTATTAAAGAGCAGCACAATTTTGTGAACTGTGATACATGGAAAATACGATGTATCCATTTAACTATATACTTATGTAAAATTATTGCATTATGATGATTTTACACTTATTTAATAATATATTTACTTCACGATCTAGAAAAAACCAGCAAACACCTGGACATAGGTGTTAAGATATAAGCAATGACGATTAATCGTCATTGGATATAACATTATGCGTGTGTTTAATGTGAGATTATTATTATTGATATTAACGTTGTCTGGATGTTTATATATTTCGTTAGCTTTCCGTTGTAAAAGGACGTAATACATCGACAAAGTTTTCATACCAAACTGAATGTACTTATTTATTTAAACTTTTATAAGGCATGCTCAGCTATTGTTGATTTTTCGCTTTGATTCAATCTAAAAAATGGTATGGCACGTTTAGTATCAATTCTACGTATTGTCCCAATAGAGATTCAATGCAACTCTTCACAATTTACAAGCAACCCCAATTTATACGTAAATTTATTTTTTGGTGTTTAATTTTTACTGGTTCAAGTCGTTTGGGGATTATTTTCAATCTGTTGCTAATTGAAAAAAAAACCCTTGTTAAATAATCTCTGAATTAAAATTATATACATAAAACTCAATAACCAGAACCAAATAACATGGGCTCCAATAACCACACTTTCGCTAATATAAGAATCCGACTGTTCATCAGTCACATTAGGTTACGAGTAGCTGTACATAATTAACCAACTTTAGCACAGACCGAAATCGTAACTTTTAATCTATTTTTAGATATAATTCGCATGCATACGCGGTAAATCGTAAAAATACAAATGTGAAACGGTGTCCACACTCACAATACTACTAAATTTAATGTGTTTTAGCTACGTAAATTAGAAAAATATAGTTTATAGCATGTGAATGAGATATTTCGCAGTAGGTATTTTACATTTCGCAAACAGATTTCATTTGTTTAAAGTAAAGGTTAACTACAAGTAAAAAATGATGGAAACATTAACATGCTTTGATGGTTTCTGGATCAAATAATATTTAAAAAGAAGCGTTTTAGCTGAATTTACGGCTTAGTAAATATCTCGTTTTTTTAACCACATGGAACATCATGAATAGGCAACAATGATGCCACCATGCGTATCATAACATGGTGTTTGTCAAGTTGTTGCTGTAGCAAGGAAGTACAAACATTTTCTAACGTCAAAGAAGCGTCCACAAGGCATCAGAAAATTCGGAAAAATAAGTTTTTCACGATGGAGGAAGAACGGCCAGATAATGTTTTAGAAGCCGCAAGTTTGGTGAACTTAGAGCTCCTGCCGGTGAAATCGAAAGAAAAGTATGAGAACCAATATTATTTATTTGAAAAATGGTGCAAAGAAAAAGGTTTAAAGACTTTGAAAGAGGAGGTACTTCTAGTATATTTTCTCAAATTAAACAAAGAATTGACTCCAAATACCTTATGATCGAAATATTGCATGCTCAAGAGTGTTTTGAAGATCAAGAAAAATGTAGATATAGGCATGTTTTATAAACTGGTGTTATTTATCAAGAAACAAAATGTAGGCTTTCCAAACCAGACGAAATGCTGTCAAACAGTTGAAATGCAAACTTCTACCATCTCAACGAGCAGCGAACCATCATCGTCTGCGTTCCCAAGAAATCAGCTACAATCTACAATAAACCTTTACTATGCAACTAGCTGTACTTTTAGCATTAGTATTGTTAATAATAAAAATAAAACTACCATGTAAAAAATTAGATTCGAAATTAACTTACTTTCGGAATTTTTATCTAAGGGTCTATTAACCATAGAGAAAATTTGTGCAGTCCTTGTGGTCTTGACAAAAAAAAATATTGTTCTTGTACTTATAGACTAAACGAAAGTAACCACCAAATGAATACTGCATTTAGGCACCTGCAAAAACACTTGCGGCTAATTCTCGATATATGCGGACCAATAGGAAATAGCTTTGAATGTATAGTTTTTAAATGGTTTAAATAACAGTTTCAACGTCAAACTGGAAAAGCACGGTTGGGCTAGTGGTATCATTGCTCGCCTGACACGCGGTTGAGGCACGTTCGATTCCCGGCTCATGCAATCTTTGTTTTGTTAGGTTACAGTAGTTTTGTTGATCTAATCTACTTTTGTTAGGTTACTGTAGTTTTGTGTATCTAATACATTTCTGTTAGGTTACAGTAGTTTTGTTTATGTTTTCTTTCCTATTATACCGTAGATTTCAGATTTGTTACGTAACTACAAAGTTGTCAAACAAGGTAACGCGTGATTAGTCTGCATATATAGAGATTTAGCCGCAAGTCAAAGGACGCAACGTGTGGTACGTGGATATTCATTTCTTGATATACAATATGACGTAATTTATTTTAAATGGAATAGCGCTTAGTAGGTACATCTTTATGTTTATATGTTATTGTTGCATTAAGATACCGATACAACTGGGTTATTGAAAAAAAAATGTATCCATTGTTTTTTTATGTATTTTAAAACTTTACCATAAATTACATTAATAATCGATGCAAAAAAACTCTTAAAAATTTTTTTTTGACTTATAAACAATTTAAAATTGATAAAATTTTAAAAAGAATCACGCGACTACAAACGATTGGTCGCCATGTTTGTGACGTCATAGTGTTAAATTAATTCTCAATGGTACAGTGTCAACGGCTTCTACATGTAAATTGAATAAAAATATCCGAAATGTAGTGCAAAAAAATTATTTATAATAGCTTGTTTAGTCATGTGTGATAAAGTTTACGGTGAGGTTGACAACTAAACTTGTGCGGCACTACAACTTTAATTTTTGCTCTACTTCCCATTGTAGTATAGTAAATATAATTCTCCTTGTCTTCTTTCATCTAAAAAACATCAATTCAGGAGAATTATTTAAATGACCACCATTATATACACTTTTCAAATTTCAATTTCGTATAGTACATAACCTAGCGCGTAATTAAAATATAAAATACTAAATTAAACCGAAACCATTCAACAACCGTGTAAAAATTTATTATTTAATCGTTTTAAATTATTCATAGAACTTTTTTTGATGCTTTGATTTTTAAAAGTTATGATTTTGGAGTTTAGTTAAAACATTTTATTAACGAATTCTATTTATTCAATTTATACGTTTACATAAATAATTACTAATTACCATATTATAAAATACTTACATCAAAATGATCTACACAACAAGAATTTGATGTAGTTTCGGGATTAAGTCGTCGCACTACTTGAAACCATTTATTTCGACGTTTAACATCTTGTGGAACATTTAAAACCATTTTTGGGGAGTTGTTTTTGCAGTATTCGTACATAATGGCACGAAGGAAGCACGATAACTTTTAAGGTTTGACATTTTTTATACATTTATCAATATATTGACGATAATAACAAGATTTCGTCGATTAAAAGTCAAAACACTTTATCAGCTGTATGTTACGATGAGTCACACGCGCTCTGGTTTGTTCGGGAACTGTCGGCGTGTTTTCGGTACTGGGTTCAAAAATGTATTTTTAATTTAATATAACTTTTTAATTAGAGCCAAAAAAAAGCTACAAATAGTTTTAAAAATTATTATTAATTTTATTAAATACATAAATAAAAAGTTTACCTCGAGTAGGATGACCAGTACTTTGCTAGAGTACCGCGCTAACCATCTGCGCCATCGAGATTTAAGCCCCAATCAATGCAAATTTTGTCTTTATGTATGTAGAATTAAAAATAGTTTTGTTATAAAACGTATATATGATCTTTCCATTTATTACAAAAAAAATTTTTTTTTTCAAAACCCAATTATGGTTTGTCAGCTATACTTAAAAAAATTTACTTTTGAGAATCGCTTCCAAAATTTTCCCAGGTTCGAGTTGAAAATAAATTCTCATGTTGTATGATTTCATAATTTTGTGGTAAAATTGCCAATTCCTTAATTTGGCAAAACAAAAAAAGATGATTAAACTACTGTGTAAATTTTGTTGATGTTTATTTAATAGTTTAGGTTATTCGTTTATAGAGCATTTCAAAAATGTTATATTTAAACACATTACTCTGCATGTAGAATGTTCCCTTTAATTTTGAGAATATATTAATTTTGTGGCTAGGCACGAAAGTAATCCAGGGTTGCCATTGTTATCATGCTTTCCTTTTACAAAAGTATTATCTCACAAAAATGTGATTGAATAAATGATACAAATAACGGATTGCATTTCTATTATAAACAATACACTTTTAAAAAACAAATCCAAGTTTAATGTTGTAGTTCATGTTACTATGAATAATATAAATCGGTAATTTGGCAATCGTGTTTATACCTACAAAAAGCCAGACTTAACATTTATGACATTTAATAGGCTGTATTTTTAGTGTATTTGTACAATGTTTACAAAAGTTAAATATTAAATCTAAATAATATCCATATGTATTCACATAATAACTTGTTTATATTAAAAATAAAAATAGTTTTGTAAGTGTAGGGGAGAGTGGGGCGGGCAAGTTGACGACGTTAAGGAAAAAAAATCGTAAAATTAAAACGCAAATATTTTTTGAATCCAAACTGTATTATAAAGAACACCACACATGTTGCCAATTTAACTAAAAATTTAAATGAAATTCGCATGGAAAAAAAACACAAAAAAACGATTTTCACAATTTGGTGCATTTTTTTCATCTTGCCCCACCGATGGGGAAAGATAACGATTATCGGCAGAAGTCACATATAAATGGCCCGTTCTGTTCATAAGCTGTGCATGATTCATGCCACCATGCCTCGCAACAGGCACACTGAATCTAGTCCTCGGTTGGGGGTTCAATATATCTCTCCTCACAAGCCCGACAAAAAATTTCTTTGTTTGTTTCCTTATTAGCTTCAGATGCTGAAATTGTCCCAAATACATTTTTATTTACTATCTCGCACTTTCTTTTCTTCAGATTAACTTTTCCGCTTCTTTGCCGTTCTTTTTCTTCAACCTCTTCCTTATTTGGAGTAGAGGTTATTACTGACGCCTTCTGCTTCTTCCTTTTGGTTTGATTTAGAGGGCGATTATATTTTGGAAGTGGTCTAATTTGAACGAGGGCTTTATGATCTTCCGCTATTTGCTTTGAAGTTGAAGGTTGAGGGAGTTCTTGGTGTAATTGCTGTCCAGATGGGCCTGCTACAGCGCAGTCCGGCAATGCATTATTGTCGGGTTTATTTATCAGAGGTTCATCATCACTGGAGGAGTCTTCCTCAGCAGTTGTTGGATAAGCGGTATTTTGATTTTCAGCGATATTTGGACGTTCACTTACTAGGGTTGGCGCAAAGTCTGTCTCATCAAACACATCCGGGTTATATGGTTCAATCCCGCACTTCAAGAAACTTTTAACAGCAGTTCCAATGGTTGCAGCTTTTAAATATGATTGTCTTTATCTGTTATTGTTTTTCCAGGGTTATTTACAAGAAAATTGTCACAAGCTTGGCTGTAATAAGTCTTTAAAGGAGCAAAAAATCCCACGTCCAAAGGTTGCATACGGTGCGTGGTATGTGGAGGTAACCCCAACATAATTATTCCACTATCTCTACATAGGTTGATCGCTTCTAAAGAACAGTGGGAAGAATGGTTGTCTACAATCAGCAAAATGGGCACTTCTTTGGAAGGATGGGTAAATTTTATAAAATGTCGAAGATACTGCACAAAACTTTCACTGTTCATCCATCCACTTTGCTGTGCAATGCCATTACTATTTGGGGGACATCCATTCAACAGTTCTGATCGCATCCTTACCCTCGGAAAAATAAAGAAAGGAGGAACATAGGATCCTTGGGCGTTCATTGCACAAACAACTGTAGTATTTTTTCCCTGCTCACCACTAGCAACCTTCGCTACCCTTCTGCATCCAGTAGGAGACATCACTTTTGGTTGCTTATTGGGTACAGTCGACAAACCGGACTCATCAGCGTTGAAGATACGGTCAGGAGTAAAATTATATTTAACTTTAAGTTCTCGCAGTAGGTTAAAAAATCTCGCTACTTCTACTTTGTTAAACCCCATTAAGCGCCCTAACGATGTCGACTCCGGTGTCCTTAAACTAATCTTCCGTCTTTTCATAAATGAAATTAACCAGTCTTTTCCAGCTGCTTTGGCGGCCTTATTAAATTGATAAGGAATGTTATTCTGTTCTGCGAATTCAAATGCTAGTTTTCTGCGTCCCTTGGAAGTTAAACCAAATGCTCTATTATTTAAATCGTTTAAATAGTTGGCGAATTCTTCTTCTGGCAGATCGGAAAATGTATATTTAAATCTACCTCCACTTTCTGGTAGTTTTTCGTTTCGGCGGTGTTTTTAACGTATCTCCGAAGCGTAGGCTCTGGTATTTCGAAAAGTAAACTGGCATTATTAACGGTCTGACGTTCATGTTCAACGGCATGAATTGCAGCAATTAAACTATCTTCCGACCATGATCGACGATCTGTTTTCCTCTTATAATTTCTTACCATCTGAAACAAAATATTAAGGTATAATACGCCATTGGGGGGCAAGATGACGAATTCGTCATTTTGCCCCCTTCATCTTGCCCCTCTGGCAATATCAAAATACAATTGTTTGATAACGAACGCAAGAGAAAATTTATCAACCAAAATGCTCTCAAATCTGCTTATATAACTCTAGTAAATAAAATAGACAACAAAACCAATTATTCTTACCTTTGTTTTTGAAGCAAACGCTTATTTTCAACACACAAAATATTATACACATGTGCAAATAAAATTGTTTACAGGTTACAATTAGTGCAAAACTAAAGTTAGCGCCATCTACGCGTCTAAGGTATAACTACAGTATAGGTAGATTGTCGTAAACTGTATAGTTTATAAAAAAGTGTTTTTGGTTTTTGTAAAAACTAAATTCGTCGTCTTGCCCCGTACGTCATCTTGCCCCACTCTACCCTACTATGCCTTGTCGGTCCGTATGTGATTTTGTTTGCCCAGGATGTCTTTCATGTCACCCTACGCGTAAATACCTATACTGCACTCTCGAAATTGCAGTCACAAATATTATTTACAAAACGGAAAAAAAAATGCTTTGACGCAACTAGGTTCACTTAATTTTTTTAGCAGTTACATTAAGCAGGATGAAAAAATATGTGAAACTACAGTGCAAAAATGTGACGAGCGGCTGTAGACAGGCGCGAGCTACCCAACGAATTCATGCGAGTTTTGTCGATTTAAAATGCATTGCGAATTTCAAAATTACTTCATGTTATGGCACACTAAGTAAAAAGCAATAATAAAAGATAATAAACTACGTGTTTAAGAAATTATGTGAAAATTGGTGACATTTAACATTTAAATATTTTTCTTTAAGTATATACCATATTACAGTAAATACCTCATTATCATTTATTTATATTACGTGCAATAATTTCAAAGAAAAATTTAAATAAAATATAATCTAACTGCAATTGATAAACTAAGACTTAAAAATTCACATTACAAATCAACGTGATTTTATTGGCGGTCTTTTTTTTTATTTAGTGGTTCCATATTAGTGTTCCTAGACATCAAGACAGATTTATTTCTTGTAAGAGATTTGATTATACTTTCTAGAGGCGCTATTTGTTTGGCAACAGCTATTGCTTGCTCTTCGTTATTAAACAATTGTAGGCTTTTAAAAATGTCTCTAGTTTCTGCAGTTGATGTAGTGTTTGTATTTAATGCATATTCGATTGTTGTAGTTTCTTCTGAGCTGCCATTTTCATCTCTGTCCGGAATCTCATTTTTGAGTAACGTGCATACTAAATGTATATGCTTACACATACATATTCCATCTTATAGAAAAGTCAATACATGTACAACTATAACGGTGGATGCAAGTAGTACAATCACGACATAGTAGTTCACATTCACAATTATGATTTTTTTCCTTTTTATATGTTGTTTTTTTGTTGGAACTTGATACAGTCCAATAAGTGTCATTCTCTACTATTACATTATTAGTATTAAGGGTTTTTGATGTTTTATGTTTTGCGCGTATGTTCTGCAGTTTATGTGTTACTGTTCCTTAATTTAAAAAATTAACCGGTCAAAAAGTTTATCTCTAACAAATTTCATCAAGATATAGATAGCTTTATCCATTCGTTTAACTTTTTTATCATCAAGATATAAATATTTTATTATTTTACGCATGCTTTCTACCATCATGTTTGTATTGATACCACAATGTTTACGGTAACAATAAGCCCAAGTGGTACAATCATTTTTATATTTAACAAAATATTTTGCAAATTCTGTTGTATCTAAATCTGTATCCAACTCTACGAAAAAATTGTTTAACATTGTTTCGAATGTTTCCATGTCCGTTTCAAACTGTAATATTTTAAATTTTTTTATATTAAGGCTTGTGTCTCTTTACTTTCTAACTTTTTTAAATTTTTTCTCCAAGCATAGTCTACATGCCAAGTGCAATGAAGTTGGTTTTGTACTGGACCCATTGTAGTACACCAAGCATTATAGAAAGTATTGTGCATATCCGACATAAAACTGTTTGCAACAATTGATTTATTATTTAAACATATCTTTATTGTATGAAAAAATATTTCCATCGCTAATGTATCTCCACTGTTTGAAAATAAAAAAGCGCACAGAAATCCTTGCCTCATATCATCAAGGACCATTATGGTGTATAACTGAAAGTCGTATGCATTCAAACCATGGGTTCCATCTATGCATACGCAGTATTCTCCAACTTTTTGTAAAATTTCTAATTGAGCGTCATTCATTATAATAAGAAAGTAATCTTCAAGTTTAAGTTGGGGATACTCTTTCAAAGTTTCACCTTGAGGTTTAAAGAGTCTGATGTAGATTGCATATAAGAAACCCAAGCATTGATACTAACATAATCATTTCTATGCAACATTGCTCCATGATTTAAGTTAGAACTTACAATGTTCCATAAGCCTTTCGAGTTAGTAAGTGAATTCGATCAAGGTTATTATTTTTTACAGAATCACGAATTTCATTCAGTATCTCTTGAAATGAAATTTTTAGAGATAATTTTTCGGCTATCATGTCTTTTTCAAGTTTATTCATAAAAAGTCGCCCTACTTCCATTTTATGACCAACGTGTGCATCAATATAATTAATGTTAACATTCTCTGATGCAGTATACACATAAATTCTAGCAGGACAATAATAATCAATTTTGTTCGATCCAAGTACCTTAATATGTCTGATATTTTCACTTTTTGATTCAAAATAACCATCTCTATGACATATATATTTACTGATGAGTATTCCACATTTGCTTTGACGAATACCGGGGGTTTTTACAAATGTTGATTTCGTATCACGTTCAAAATTATCTTTCCACGTCTGAAATTCTTCTAACGTTTGGAACTGTAGTTGTTTTTCGTTTAAATCAATGTTGTGATCAGTTTGATAATGGTCGTATAATATCACTCTACTACTTGCATGTACTTCACACACAGAACATTTAAACTTAAAAAAAATCCCTGCATTGTCCGCGCCACATACTTTAATATGTCTATCCAAATTACATTTTTTTGAAAAAGTGTTATTGCAACTATTACAACAGTGCACTGTTTGATGTTTCCACTTTTCATGTGACAACAATGCTGTTTTATTTTGAAACTGTTTTTTGGAGTTGCTGCAGAAGTACGGAAGTTCTTTATTCATAGTTCCACTGTTGGATATATTCCTTATTTCTAAAATTAACATATGCAAATGTACGAATAAATAAAAATATGTCAATACCTACACTAGTGTTACCTTTTACTTTTGACTACAATTTGTATTTGAAATATTTATGATACTGTATTTTTATAAAACTCTTATTTTACAACGAAAAATCACGTGCGAACAAACAAAACAAACGTGTTGACAAACACAGATAAAAAACGACACACGATTTTAAATCGGCAATACTCGCATGAATTCGTTGGGTAGCTCGCGCCTGTCTATATCCGCTCGTAAAAAATGTGTTCTCGAGGATTCAAGAAGTGGCCTGGGGCCGTATTCTTGAGTTCACTCGACTTATTTCTCATGCGATATTTAACTCTTATCGCACGAAATATTAAAATTTTGTATTCTTAAAATTTTGCATTCGTTATTTTTCGAAGGATAGATATCGAGTTGGAATTTACCGCTCTACAATACATCCTGTATTCGATACATGCGCATTACATTACAAGTTTATTGACATTATTTCTTGTTAACTAACCTTAAATCTGACATCATTTAGATCAGCAAGCAATGCTAGCAGTGGTTGAAGTAGTAGAAAATGCTCAAGGTGTTGTGCACGAACATAGACAATTTCATGCCCGCAGTGATGCCTTTCATTTCAGTGATCAGAAATTTGTTAAAATGTTTAGATTGACAAAAAATTTAGTTCGGGATCTTGTTAACATGGTGTCAGATTTTATTCCAGCTCCAACAAGATCGTCAGCATTGGGTGTTAAAGCAAAGCTAGAACGACTTAGGTTTCAGTCTTGTGAATTCTAAAAATAAAATGTGATAATTTGCTAATTTAGTATGCTTATAGGTATTAATAGCATTAAAAATTTTTGCCAGTGGGACAATGGTATTAATATTTACATAGCAACCATCTGTGAGGTTGTAACTGCTTTGAACGAACCTGAGATATTTAAAAGATGGGTAAAATTTCCATGCACAGTAGAAGGAATGTCTCTCAAACGTGAAAGGTGTGTATGTTTACGTAATATAATACAAACATTTCACCTGTCTATTATTTAATACATAGGTTTTACAATAAATTTGGATTTCCTGGCGTTATTGGATGCATTGATTGCACACAGGTTTCGATTATAGCACCACATAACCATCCTCCCGATTATGTGGAACAGTTATATGTTAATAGAAAAAATTATCATTCGATTAATGTTCAGCTAGTAAGTATTTAAAGTTATAGTCTGGTTTAATTTGTAACTCTTTGGTATATATATGTGACAGTGGTATGAAGGTAATAAATGTAAATGCACGTTATCCTGGGGGAGTACCAATGATTCTTTCATATGGAATAATTCGCAAGTGAAAGTATTAATGGAGCAGCTGCATGAACGTGGCCAGACTTCTTTTTATTTACTCGGTGAGAAATGGATTGTATTTAGAACTCAAAATATGAATCATTTTTTAGGCCTTGGCTTTTAACACCGCTAGAGCAAGAACCTGAACCATATTCACCAGAAGCTGCATATAATAATTGCCCTAAGCAAAATCGATCAATTATTGAAAAATGTAATGGGTTGTTAAAAATGCGCTTTCGTTGTCTGTTAAGACATAGAGTCTTACATTATTCACCAGATTATGCTTCGAAAATAATCAATGCGTGTGTTGTCTTGCACAATATATGTGTTGACAACAATGTTCCTGAACCAGTTAATGAAGAGGATGATGATGACGTAGATTAAGCATATTTATTAATGAACCACTGATTGTAGAGGTGGCAGTAAATGATAGGAGGGTCCATCCGAATCTAATACAGGCTCGTAGAATCCAACGAAGATTGGCGCATAACTATTTTTCTATCAATAATTAATACAAGTTTGATGGAAATTTATTTATTTTTTATTAAAGTATTTAATGATTCCGATATATTTTTTAATAAAAGTAGCTGTTGGCATTGAAAATTTGCTTCTCGTTCCTCACGTTGCCTCATAATTGCAAGTTTTTCTCTGTAATACTCTTCCTTCATTTTTAATTTTGTAATTCCCTGTTTGGCTAATGTTTCGGCTGCAGAAACTGCATTTTGAAGCCGTTTCACAGATTCCTTCGTAGATGTACCTGTAATTAAATTGAATCTTTTGTACATCTAATAAATATATTAAAAAAATGTATGTATTTATGTAACAGAATTTGTAATATTTATTTTATATAAATAAAAATTTCTTACCAGATTTTAGATGTTTTTTTATTTTCATTTTGGGGGTAACTGCAGTTTCCTCCATAATGTTTGTCTGAGGTGTTTCACTGACGGAAATAATATGTGGCTCTATGGTAGGTACCTCAGGTGCTTCCGGGATGTGTAAATGGTACTCATGGTCTGTAAATTTATGGTAAAAACTATGGGTTACAATTTAAAGTATATGAGAATACAGCAATATTATTTACCAAAGGTTTGGAATGGAATGTGTGACATTGTACCACATTCAGCTTGGCTTCCAATTTCATTACTTATTATTATTTCATTTCCAAAATCCTACCATAAAATAAAATTATAAAATATACACCTACAATTCTATATCTTACGAATTCAACAGCTGATTCCAGAACATTTGTGTGGCCACTGCAACTTATGGGGTTGATTAACTCCAGAATAGCTTCGTCAGCCGGTGGTTTGATGTCATTAATCAAAGGAGGACCTCCACCTGTGCCATTTGCATGTTTTAATCTGGCAGCTTTTTCTTTTTTGGTCTTTGACCGGAGATCTTCCCAACACTAATAATTAATAACATGAAGAATATATTGAAATAAAGATTGTCCATATACTGACAAAAACAATACATACTTTTCTCCAGTCTTTCTTAGCTCCGGGAATGGCATTTAATAATGACCCTATAACTTCCCATTTCTTTTGGGCGTCTTTCTTAGTAAAGCTAGGTGAAAATCGCCCGGACACTAAATCTGGATGCTTTTTCATTTCTTCTACTAAATATTTTTTTTGTTTTGCAGAAATGTACCCATTTCGTTTATCCATGACTATAATTCTGTGAATTCAATTTACAAAATACCACAACGTACAAATACTACAAAGAAAAACTTACCCAGAAATGATTTTTCACGTCTTTATTTATAAAACAAGAGTCAATTGAAAAATCAAAAGAAATTACCCCGACTTAATTTAACCTAAGCTACAATTTTCCCGCTGTAATATAAACCACGTGCTCACTAGTTAACACCTCTGATTGGTTACTAACGCTTTCTCCCGCCGAAACAAGTTGATAGTTGATTTCACTAGACATTTGCGAATCATTAATGAAGAGTGTTCAAGAATACCATCTCGCATGGCGCAGATATTGCATTCGATAGTTTTCATTGGATGTATGTCACGTTCGATATCTTTCGTGCGAACTGAAGAATCGGGCTCCTGACTCGCTTTGCTGGCCAGGCCATATTTTCTTTTGGCCCGGAAAGCACTAATTTTCGCACCTAGGTTTACAGCATACTATTATTCACCACTAGCATTAAAACATACCATTAGTAGGCTTATTTTGAAGCGTGAATTATATTATCTCTCCCTTAGTAAATAATTAAATATTATTGCCTACATAACCCTAATATGTACACAAAATAAAACGTTAAAGAACTTATAAATGTTGCAAATATTGTGCTATTAGTGAATGAAATAGTATATTACACATCGAATCAAATTGTTACCATAACAACTATTGTCATAAAGTTAAAATAGCTACTAAAAAGTCAAATTGTCTAAAACTCCTTTTAAGAATATTTTTTATATTTATCACAATTATAATAGTACAATGTATATTTCCTTGCAAAAATACCAACTAGTTTTCCTTTGCCTTTTTCTTGTGAAAATAATAATACTTTATTTATTATGTTATACAGCTCAATAATGCATGGCTAGAAATGATCCATAATATACCTTCTCTATTTAAACAGCCTATATATAATAGTATCGGTTGTTGAAATAGAAATTCACATTAAAGGCTTCTCAGATGTAGAAATTTTCCAAATTAAATAACTTACAATTAAAATAAACCGATAACTATACCTCTGGCAGAAACGATTCTTTCGTATTCAGGAGAAAAAGTGTAAATAAGTACGACAAAATTTCTAAAGATATACATTTTGAGAATAAAAAAACATTATAATTATATTGTAGAAAAGTAAAAATTCAACATAGAATGGTATGAAATAAAATGCTTTATTTGTTATTATAGTTTTTATTACAATGAGTTATAGTTGTTTATTTCACAAAGCTTAAATCTGACTAAACTGTAGTAAGCAATTAGAATAACTGATAAAGCTAGCGTTTATGTAGCATAAAGTCTTTTTACTTTTCACTCGAAAAGTCGTACCTGGTGAGATAATTTATGCATTAATAGGTCCGTTCACTAAGCCCCCATCAACTCAAAAATGAAACATATTTTAATGTATCAATTGTGCCTTCATTGTACCCAGTTGTGCTTTAGTACACACCGTTAATGCCTCGTTGGTTTCAGATACATTTTGAAACATCATGAAGGAGCTAAGAGAACGCTTAGCTCCTCCATAATTTGAAATTTTCGAAAAAAGCGGTATACCATGTCGTAGTATTTCACTTGTGCTTAATAGCGCTTTAGTACTACACACAATCTGTGCCTTTATGGTTTTGGAGATATTTAGAAAAAAATTGGGGGGGGGGGGGGGTAAAACAACGCTTAGCCCCTCTTATACACTCACAATGAAGGAGACTCATGCAAAGTTCCATTGACATTACTAAAACGGTGTTGAAAGTATTTAGCTTGATGTCGTTTTTACCTTCGTCCTCAGGGTTTGAGGAATTACTTATGAATTATTCGCAAGTGATAAGATATTTCGAATAAGTGACGCAAATCCTTAATTTCTTCGTTATCGATGGGCCATAACACATTTGAAAGAAGATGAGCCGTTTTCTGTAATCGCGGGCACGGACGGACGACCGGATCAGACTGGAATGGCGAAATAATAATAATGAATAAGAAACCGTTTTTTGCACTTAAGATATTATATTTATCAAGTCATATTGCGCATTGGCTTTAATTTCTTCTTCCACAAATTACAAAAACTAATTTGCCAGTGTTAAAAATAAGACCAACATTTGGCCCAAATACAATGCTACACAATGTCGTACTTTGTTTTTCAAAAAGACATTTTTTTTAATTTAATACTCATTAGAAACCACAAAAGGCATACTTACTGTATTCTGTGAATAAAAGCACAATTAGGCACAATTGCAATTATATAGCGTATCTCTCTTAATTCAACACAGTTTGGAAATTGGGAAGAGGGGGCGTTGTACTAACCCTCCTACATTTTTCCGAAACACTAAAAAAACTGATGTGGTCAGCACATAACTTTCTTATGCTGTTGTGGTGTATTCGTAAATAGGGGTAAAAGTTAATCAGCTGTAATACGAAACTATTGAACTTATTCATATTTGCTCTTATATTAAATGTACAAAACACACGTAACTAATAGATAAATTTGTTTATTTATTTAACATTTCTTTCCTTATATAATGTAATACACATAGTCATTGGTTTAGCATTCAGTTCGATACAAAATACATAATTTTATTAAATTGTGTATTAGTCACAAACACTGACGTTTGATTTTGTCAAACATGAAAATCATTGCTATACTGAACGTTTTTCGTTATGATGTCACTATTTAGGCAGTATAACTAAATTAATTTTTAGACGTTATTTAGTGTCCTATTAAAACGTTTTATTAGAGAAAGTTGTTTAAAATTGAATTACCTTTAAAAATGTGGTTATAGCGTTTGTAATAAGTAGAGAGAAATTCTTGTACTTACTTATCTTGCGTCTTTTCTTATTATTATAGTTAGTAGTTTTCGCGACATTCACAAAATAAAGAAAGTACCTACATTAGTAAATAGATTTTAACCAAAAATTGATAAAACGAGGTATTCTAAAAGTTATTTTAAATAAGGAAATTCATTAAAATCGCACTCACTCGCACGCAAGCACGCACGCACGTACGCATGCACCCACACGAACGCACGCATACCCACGCAAAGTGCCGAATTCAGTGGCGTGTTTAGAATTTTTCCAGGGGGTGCAGTTTTTGAGTAACAATATAGACTTGTATTTTTTAAATGGGAATCACAGTTGGCTTGCCAACCATCAGCTGCAGTTCTTTCTTAGTTTTTCATAAATATAAACATCCAGATATTTATTTTTAAAACTGATAGATATAACAAGGATTTTCTTGGGAAAAAGGCAAGATAAGCATCGTAAAATCAGTATACCACAGAAACGGAACAATTTCAACATTTAAACAATTGTTTGTCCTTTCAATAAATTATTATTGTTCATTTTTGCTGCAAACTATTTGACCTGACATTCAAAGTATGTTGTGAACATATTTCTGTGAATTTAATACTGTTGAAAATTTATTGTTGTAAAAAATAATGGGGAAATATGGTGAGCTACGAAAATATTTAAAACTATGGTATGGTAAAAGCATTTATAGAAAAGTAGAAAAAACGCAGATGAAACTTTTCAATTATATCTTAACAGGTATTTTTATATTTTCACCAGTGCTGGCATAGTAAATTATTTAAAATCCGGAAAAATTCTTTCAGGCAGCATTGTGTTGAATATATCTAATCGGCAACAGAGACACCAATGACTCGATATACGTTTGATAAAATAATTAGAAATGTACCATAATTTGCTCACCTACTACTTCAATGGAAAGCCGGTATAATATTGGCCACAGTGCAAATGATATTTACTAAAGTACGTCCCAGAATATCGGAGAGTAGTAAATGTTATTAGTGAAATAGTGTTTTTTTTCCATGGAAGCGACAAACCAAAATGAGTAGCAAACCGGAATAATTTAAACGAAGGTGCTATAAATGTGTCGCCTGCAAAATATTGTGTTAGATAAAGACGGTTCAGGTAAACGGCAAACAAAAGACGACCGTTTAAAATCTTATAGAATATGCCTTTAATAAGTACGCCACTGACCTGTCTCTGTGAAGAGAATTTACTACTATCTGATATTCTGAGACGTACCTATATATATATATATATATATATATATATATATATATATATATATATATAATTTAAATACTGTCTCCTACTAAGACGCTGAGACCACTTTCTAAGAAGAGAAAAGCTTAAATAATCAAAATCGCTTTTACTTTCTTTCAACCGAGCATGGCATTTTTTGGTTTCTTTCAAAATTTTAGGTTGATTTAAGGTGATTAGAAATAGTAGTACTAGTAGTAGTATTAACGTTACCTAATGCAGCTATTCAATCGGCTTCGTTTAAAGCAAAGTTAGCTGCCTTAAAATTAGGTTTGCAAAAATAATTGTTTAATCTCACTAATTTATTCGAAATTTTAACCACAATATCTAAGCTATAAGGCAATCCAATGCCTCTGTTAAATTTTCCAATATGGCGTCTGTAGGACATATAGTTAGAGCTTATATTGGAATTTATTACCTTTTCAGTTCATTTTATTCTCCTAATAGTAGACTTCTTTGCAAATTTTAGGCATAATTTTAACAATAACATTAAAAATGTGTGAAAAAGTTTATATTTTATATAATTAAAATCTGAACAAGCAAGACATACTATCAAAAAATCATTTACTTTCACAATTAACAACACGGCGAAATAAAACCATTACAACTTTCGCGTCGTGAAATTTAAAAAAAATATTATAACTTTTTTTTGTTACAGAACTCACGTTTATGTACTACAGGCGCCATTTTTAAAGAACATTGATAGTAAAGTGACAGTTTGTCGGATTGTTGTATAGGCGATGTAAATCTTTTACAACAGTCAAATTACAAGCCATTGCCTTAAAGCCTTTAAAGTTAGACAAAATCAAGTCGAGAGTTTCATTATTCGTATTCACTACTCCATTTGACTGAGTTAACAATAAGATAGAAAACCAGTCCACAAAAACTTTACTACACACAACTATAATGTAAAATTGCCATAGGCAAAATTGTGCTGGTTGGGGATGTTGATCAAAGCTAATCGAAATTCAATTTTATACTTTAAAAACATATTAGGTTGAGTTGACCCTCCTCAATTTATTAAGAAGCCAAACCGCATAATGGGTCACAGTGCAACATTATGTTCTTTTCGCTAAACATTTGCACTAATTCAATAGTCTGTTGTATAACTACAAGAGCCGTTTCTATATTTAATCAAACTGAGTGATTTGAGTACCATACAATTCCACATATTTTTCAATTAAACGACGTCTATGGTAAGTTGAATTTTTGAAATAAGAGTTTGTTAAGTTTATTCAGAACCTTGGTTAGCTAACAATATTAAATTAATAATGAACTTGCGAGCCAAATCGATAAATCGTTATAATAACAAAATTCAGTTGCCTGCACATCAAAGATGAAAAGCGTGTTTAATTTCAACGTTATTTAAGCAATTACGTTTATTCAAGACACAAATAGCAATTAATTTACAATTGGGTATTGCAGCTAAGATACGGCTGCGACAATGTCATGGCAGCTTAATTATAGCTGTATTTTAGACTGCTAGAATTTGGGTTTCAAATTAGCTCCGGTAACTCATTTCCAGCTTAACTTGTAGAACATATAGCTACTATTGCTATTTCTCATCCAGTAAATGATCACCATTTTAGCTGCGATGGCGCTTTCACAACGTAACAAAAACGTTGCACCAGTAGCTGTAACAGTGCATTGTTTGTCTGCCATAACGTTTTGAATGCTAAAATGCAGCCTGCAATGTTACTTGGGGAACTATTTGGAAAAAACTTCACTTGCTTATTGCCAATAAAAAAGGACATCAGAAATTACTAAACATGCTTTTAAATCCTGATAATGATAATAATTTTTTTTCTTGATTCTATCCCAGTTTACACACCAACATAATGGCTCATTATTTCCTGGTATAGTCAATTGTGGCAAAGTAGAGGAGGATACAACCCAAACCCAACAGTGAGATCATATCGGTAGGCTTTACAGCAAAACATGCACATCAGGGCGTATAGTCTTTTGGAACTAGCGATTGTGAAATCGTTTTTGGGAGCAGACCCGAAGAAGGCGATGATTCAGGTATTGCTATTATACAAAATTGAAAAAATGAGTATTGAACCAAACTGGTGCAAATGAAATAAGTATATGTGACTTTGCAAAATAATACAAAAAAAATTACGAAATGTACACCATGCATGACCTCAATTCTTGTACTAGACTATGGCACAATACTATATTACGTACTAAGGTGGAAAGAACGTGATTATTCTCGAGAAAAAAAATAGTTCGCCGAGACGCGCAGTGTCGAAGTGAGCTATTTCTCGAGAGAATAATAATGACGTTCTTCCTCCGAACTACGTATACTATTTTATTTACAATCATTTGGAAATAAAATAATAATCAATAGAAATTCGTTGTAGTTACTCATAGATAATCATATCGATATTGCGTTGCAAAAATCGTCGTGTGCAGGGGGGTCGCAGAGGGCGAATTTGTAAAAATAGGCAAAACATTTTTTTGTGTTTTTTAATAGTTTGAACCCTTGCGAACAATCTGGGTAAATATTTCTTTAAAATTTTGAACAGAAATATGTGTTTCTAATTTTAAAAATTGCGAGCGCAATGCTTTTATATGGAGCGCCTTAATAAATAAACGATCGTACTGTAAACCGCGTAATTCTGATATACTTACCTCGCCGTAACTTTGTAATCCTTTGACTAATCAAAAAAATGCTTTCTGTAAACATTATAGATCATACATTGGGTAATACAACCGTTTTTTTTTTTAATTTTATTCCGACTTGTAGTTTAGCCACAAAATAAAAAACTGTAAAACTATAACACCGACCGCGTCTTTCATCGCTCACATGCGAGTAAGGTTCAGTTTGCGGCAGCCCGGCCACGGTTGCAACCGATTCGCGACTCTACGTATTTAAGCGTTTTGCCAAAAACGTTTACAAAATCAAAAACTATGCCAGGTTATGACAAATAAAATGGAAAATAAAATTAAAAGTATATCTCGCGACAATCCGATATTTTATTCAACAATTGGCGAAAACGATTTGATTGCAAGTGAAATAAAATATCATGCTTCATGCGTTTCCACAGAATTACGCAATACAAACAATAAAGAAGAACAGCTAACAACAACAGGGAAAAAAAGAAAATTAGAAGAAGATGAAGCCTTAAATCAATTGCTAAGTGAAATGGAGTATGGTTTTAAAAAAGAAAAATGGTATTCTACGACCACAGTTAGCAAGCGATATGGTGAAATTGGTGGCAACATAGACGACAGAATTCTTATTAAAAAAAATTTGGATCATTTTGGAGACAGTATTTAATTAGTAAAATCCTCTAAGAAACACGAACCACGAATATTTATAAAAAAGTTTTCCGAACAACAAGCTATTGAAGCAATCGTCCATCATACAGAAGCTGAAGCTTCAAACTTCTTCAGTCTGTGGTACATCCGAATTACAAATGTTGACAAAAATTTGCCAAAATATAAAAACCGAAATAAATGAATAACATACCAAAAAATGCAGATTTTAAAAACATAAAAATTTCTGATTATAAAAAATACATTCCAGATAATTTATATTTGCTTATTAGTCTCCTTATTTGTAATGAATCAAGCAGCGACACAAAAGAAACTGAAGTACTAAATCTTAGTAAAGATGTTATTTTTGCATCTTCAAATAAAAAAAAATATACCCCGAAGGATATTGGTCTAGGACTGCTAGTTCACCAGGAAACGAGATCTAAAAAACTTGTTGAAGCAATTCACGCTTGCAGTCATTGTATATCATACACTGATACGTTAAAGATACGCAATAGCATTGCTCAAGAGGAAATTCTACTTTATTTGGAGAATGATCATGTGACAATACCCAGACAATTAGTACCAAATAGATTTGTCCAGCTGATAACATAGATATATTAGAAGAAACTTTAGACAAGACACCGACATTTCACGGAACACAAATGGCGGCATTTCAGAGAGGACCGGTAAATAAAAGTATATCTGAAAATTTTAAATTTTTACCATATAACGTCAAACTCAATATTCTCAATGACTTTCACTCTCTGGAAAATACTCACTTTAACAAAACTAAAAAGAAGGTACAAACTGAAGAAAATCAAAATATTATTACTGAAAAAGGACGACATCTGACCTACGATATAAAATATCAAAATATAACTTGGTGTATATGCAGGATAAACGATTCCGAAAACGAAGACATGGTAATTCCGCAGTGGTCGGGGTTTCATTAATTAATTGTGGAAAACAATTCGTATACAACAACTTTGTTGCCCCATGTATCCTCAGAATATGACACAGTTTGGACCGTAATATTACAATGTCAGCAAATTACTAAAAAATTAAATAACATGTACACAGTAATCACTTTTGACCAAGCAGTTTATTATAAGGCAAAATAAGTACAATGGCATAAGCCTGAAGCGACAAAGAACGTAATTTTACGATTAGGGGGTTTTCATATTACTATGAATTTCTTAAAAATAGTTGGACAGTTTCTGGCAAATTCTGGTATTGCAGATGTTTGGCTAGAAAGTGGTCTTTATGGCCAGTCTACTATAGATGGGATTTTAAATGGAAAGAAATACAATAAAGCAATACGAGCACATAAATTAACATACGAAAGTCTAATGAGAATACTTATACCCTTGTTTATCAAATGGCTTTATGAATGCAAAAGTGCTTCAGTACATTCATTAAACTTAATTAATCTTTATGTATCAGAAATCCGCAATAATCTGAAAATGAAAAAAGATGTATTGCCAATTTTCTATAAAACATCAAGCATAGCAACAGAGTTATTCAAAGAGTTTATTGAAACACAAATAGCTACCTTTAAATACTAGTGTTAGTTGAAATCCTGTTAGAATTTCAGTTTGCTGAAAGAAGTGGAAATTGAACACTACATTTAAATAGTTTTAGAGAAATGCTTCCATTTTTTTTTGCCTTTGATCACGTAAACTATTCTAGATGAGGTATAATCTATTTGTTAGATATGTACAAACTTTCTGATACAGCACCAGAAATTTATGAGGAATTTATGAACGGAAATTTTGTTGTTAAGAGATTAAACGGAAATTTTAATCAACTTTCTGTGGACCAAGCATTAGAACACATTAACAAGACTTCAAAAGATGCAGGAGGAATTGTAGGGTTGACCAAAAATTGTACAAAACTAGATGAATGGTTTTTAAGTTACAATTTTGTTGGAATAGTGGTAAATCATCTAGTAAAAATGTGGAATGTGGTGTAAAACGCATGAAAGTTGATGAGGATTCGGTACAAAAATTACAAAGTGAATTTATTAGATTCAACATTTTTTCTAAAAATGAAGATCGACTATTAGTTATTTCAACTAATGAAATAGCATCCTCAAATGTACAAAGTTCTTTATTAACCGTTCAGAGGATTGGAGAAGAAGCAATGAACAGATTTCTTACGTTTATTGGAACCCCTGATTTTTACAAACCATTAAAGAAAAATAATATACCAACATTTCATCACACTACGGTCAAAGTTGCTGCAATTGAAAAAAAGAAAACTTCGGAAAAAGGACAAGAATTCTTCCAGAAAATATTAGCGGCCAAAGAAATGGGAAGAAGTATTAGATATGAAGATATTTTTAAACATGAATTAACAACATACCCAATGTCTCTTGCACCTAACGGTGTAATTTCTACTCCGGCAAATAAATCTGCCTTGGAAAACATCATTGAAGACTTCACCACTAGTTGGAAAGAATTACCCGCATCAAATTTTAAAACATGCCACATTTTTGATGGAATGGCTTTAATACAGGGCCTTGGGAAACCTAATAACGCCAAATCGTTTGGAGATTATGTAGCTATTATTATTGCAATGGTATTTAAAAACAAACATAATGTAGATAGAATAGATTTAGTATTAGACCATTACAAAGAATTATCTATAAAAAATTGCACACGAGATAAAAGAGGATCAAAGAAAACTATTGAGAGAGTAATTGAGAACTTAGATACCCAGTTACCTCAACAACGGAATTTATTTATTCATTCTGTATTAAACAAAAACCATCTTACCAATTCTGTTAGTAACCAGCTATATGAATATTCTCTTAATTTGAATGTTAAGTTTGTTACCAGTGGAGGATTTCAAGATGTACTCGTATATAAGGCTAATTATGATTTACAGCATGATCTATTAGCAGCATCTCACGAAGAGGATGATACGCGAATTATATTACATATTTTATCGGCTAAAATGGAAGGATATCAAAGATGTATAATAGATTGTAAAGATACAGACGTATTGGTACTATTAGCTTATTTTAAAGATGTACTAACACCAGAATTTGAATGAAAGTTGGAACTAAAGAAAAAATACGATTTATTGCAATCCATGAACTAAAAATGTATAGTTCCATGGTCAAATGTCTACCAGCATTTCACGCACTTGCAGGTTGTGATACAACCAGCCAATTTGTAGGAATTGGCAAGAAATCATGCTGGAAGGTATTTTTATCAAATTATGATTTACTAGCTGGAACCGGAAAAGAAGCCTAATTAAAGGAAGATGTTTTAATAATATCGTTAAATTCGTAATTCGGTTATATACGTCAAACGAGAATATAACTTGCATTAATGTCCTCAGTGGAATGTTAGCTTCGTCTAAACCTCTAAGTAAGTTACCCCCAACCACAGACAGCCTTAGGCAACATTGTCTTCGTGTCAATTATCAAGCTAAAATATGGATGGAAAGTACATTGCCGAAACCAGCTCTTCCAGATATAGAAAATTGCGGTTGGTCTATTACAAATGATAAAATAGTCCCTGTTTTAGGAACTGAACCAATTTTACCAGAGGATACTTCAGTTGTAGATCATTGCAATTGCAAAAAAGGTACGTACAATTGTAATTGATATTTATTGAAACTTAAGAGTAATAATTTCTATTTTAGGTTGCACTGGTTCATTATGTTCGTGCAAAAGAAAATTAATAAACTGCATTGGTTTCTGCAAATGCATGGCTCAGGCAACATGTGTCAATAAAAACAAAACTACTGGAACTGATACGGACCGAAAAGATGTTTCCGATAATGAAGGAAGTTCGGACTCTTACTAAAAGCTGTAAGGTTAAGAATGTTAAATAATATTCCCAAAATTTAGTTTTTAATTTTTTCGTTCTATACCTATAAAACCATTCCCAGCCAAAATAAGAATTTTTTTTTTTTCTATTTTTATATAAGAAAAGATTTTATGCATAGGTAAAAAATTAAGTATTTTATTTTATTATCTTAATTATATGTACTTATTTATAAGTTTAAATATATATTATCTTTAAAATAAATGAATTAATAAATGAAAAATTTTTAGGCTATTAATTGGTCGTGTTAAATTATTTTTTATTATTCTTTTTGACAGTATAATAATTTAAACAGTTAGGTATGTAAAGCATGGCATTTTGAGTTCTTGAATTATTAAATTATTGCAAACCTATACAAGCAGTGTGTTTTATTTGCTGATTAATATTCACTCTAGTTATTTTATTGCATATTATTTTATACAAGGAAACATTGTATAATTCAAAATTTAACATTAAATACTATACATATACCTGCGTATGTACAAAAGCAAACAATAAACGTCTTTAAGCGCGGTTAAATAGGTAGAGTCGCGAATCGGTTGGCAACCGTGGCCGGCCCGCACGGTTGCCAACCGATATTTTATTTCACTTGCAATCAAATCGTTTTCGCCAATTATTGAATAAAATATCGGATTGTCGCGAGATATACTTTTAATTTTATTTTCCATATTATTTGTCATAACCTGGCATAGTTTTTGATTTTGTAAACGTTTTTGGCAAAACGCTTAAATACGTAGAGTCGCGAATCGGTTGGCAACCGTAGCCGGCTTGGCCAGGCTGCCGCAAACTGAACCTTACTCGCATGTCAGCGATAAAAGACGCGGTCGGTGTTATAGTTTTACAGTTTTTTTATTTTGTGGCTAAACTACAAGCCGGAATAAAATTTAAAAAAAACCGTTGTATTGCCCAATGTATGATCTATAATGTTTATAGAGACCATTTTTTTGATTACCTACTCAAAGGATTACAAAGTTACGGCGAGGTAAGTATTATCAGAATTACGCGGTTTACAGTACGAGCGTTTATTTATTAAGGCGCTCCATATAAAAGCACTGCGTTCGCAATTCTTAAAATTAGAAAAAAATATTTCTGTTTAAAATTTTAAAGAAATATTTACCCAGATTGTTCGCAAGGGTTCAAACTATTAGAAACACAAAAAAAATGTTTGCCTATTTTTGCAAATTCGCCCCCTGCGACCCCCTGCACATGACGATTTTTGGTCGACCAGCCGAAATCGGTTACTAAGGTATTTGGAATGATATTAAATGGGTCTTACATTTTAGCAACACAATGCAAACGGGGTGACACAATAGAAGCCGCTATTAACTCTACTATGAATAATAGCTATTTATATGCAAGTCCATAATTAAATGCTTTATTGAACGAGTCCGGTGTATGGCCGAACGTAGCGAGTTCAATAAAGCCGACGAGATGCATATAAAGCTTTATATTCGACTGTTAAATTTGGCTTACTAATGAAAAAAATTAGTTCAATGACATTTTTGAAATAAACTTTGTTGGCCTTGACAGTTGTACATATTAGGTAATTTACAAATCTCACATAATAGTAAACTAAAGTTAACTTTATACTAACTATCAAAATAATGTAATTTTTTTTCACTAGTACAATAAAGAGGTACTTTATATCCGTAAAACTGTCATAAACAGTCCTTTATAACGTGGTTAGATATAAGCACACGTAATTGTAGAGATTCTATTATATTAAAAATTATTATTAATTTTATTAAATACATAAATAAAAAGTTTACCTCGCGTAGGATTTGAACCTACGACCTGTACTTTGCTAGAGTACTGCGCTAACCAACTGCGCCATCAAGGTTCAAGCCCCAATCGATGTAAATTTTATCTTTATGTATGTAGAACTGATGTAAATTCTAAATGTAATGAGATTACAATCAAATTACTTATATTAATGGAATGTGAGCCTGCAATATCGCAAGGATTCACACATACCAAAGCAACTTGACTAATATTAATTTATTATAAGTTTTGTTATGAACGAATAAGTTCAAAGGTAAATATGTAAGTAAAAATTATTATTAATTTTATTATAAATACATAAATAAAAAGTTTACCTCGAGTAGGATTTGAACCTACGACCTGTACTTTGCTAGAGTACTGCGCTAACCAACTGCGCCATGAAGGTTCAAGCCCCAATCGATGTAAATTTTATCTTTATGTATGTAGAACTGATGTACATTCTAAATGTAATGAGATTACAATCAAATTACTTATATTAATGGAATGTGAGCCTGAATTCCTTGCGATATTGCAGGCTCACAAAGACTCTAGCAAAGTACAGGTCGTAGGTTCAAATCCTACTCGAGGTAAACTTTTTATTTATGTATTTAATAAAATTAATTATAATTTTTAATTACCTTTGAACTTATTCGTTCATAACAAAACTTATAATAAATTCTATTATATTGTTTACGAGTTATTGAATTTTTTTTAAACATCCTTTCCTTTATAAAAGACGACTTTAAAACTTATCGAAAACGTAAATAAGTTTCCAAATTGATTACAAGTGAAAATAGACGTTTATAAATCCTAAAATTTATGAAAAGCTGGCGATAGTTACTAAATCTTTTAAGCAAATTTCTTACTACACTTTACATGCATTATAACTTGTAATCTACACACCTCCCTTTAAAATTGTAATAATAGTACTATAAATGTAATTTTTGTAGTAGTTAATTAAATTTACCTAATCTAGTTTTTATCAATTGGCCTCAACAGAATTACGTGTATATTATTGCAATGAAAATTATTGAAAGGAAATAGGTATACGTTAGCTTATATAATTTTATAGTCGTTTAATGCCGAGTTGACATCCTTCGTTCAAAATGTGTTGACAATTATGTTACATTGCATTTATTCGGATGTAGAGTATCAAATGTTAAGTTTGAGATAACACTGTTTACTTTAAAAATTGCAAAGCAGCATATAAATAAGATCAAGCGTAATTTCCACAGTTAAGATTCAAACATTTTATTATAACTAAGAAATGAAACTTCGTTTTTAATGTATTTATATATTTTTAGAACAATTTTTGTTTTATATATAACACTTTTACCTATTTTTAGGTTAGTTTGTTCCGGTTCACATTATAAATTACTTTCAACCAATTTTATATTTTTGGTTACATATAAAAAAAGTGATGAATTTACAGCAAATTCTAAAAGAAAATATTGACTTACATCGAATTTCAAATACCATCGGAATGTTTAATTTCTTTAACTTTTTTAAGTTTTATGAGTTTAGTTAAATTATACAGCGGATGTTTTTTGTACAACTTACATTGGATAATAATTAAGCAAAGGTAAATAGTAAACACCTATAGGGTACCAATCTTTCAAATGTAACTTATCGTGAAGTGGTCTTGCCTTTTATTTACTTCGTTACTAAAATATCGGATAAGAACTGAGCTGTTATTTAGGAAATTTCTAAGATTATCTGAGGATTTATTGATTATTTCCGATATATTTTTAATATGCTATTATAAACGGTGGTACACCACTGCTAAATTGATCTTTGATAACTTGATTAATTAAAAACAAACGTAGTTGGATTTTTAATATTTCAAGAGGAATGTTTATCTTTAAGGTATACTTTGATTTTGATTTTATACGGACTCTTCAACTGAATTCGTTAAAAAAAGGGCCTTCCACACCATCCTCAAACTGGTTTTCAGCATTTTGTCGTAAATCCTTTTAAACATAAAACAGTATTTTCTGTTATAGAAATCACCTCTTTTAAGTCAATATCAACTTTCTGAGGAAACGACAAATAGGTAAGCCACAGCTAAATATTTGATCGATGACTTGAAGTACAATCAATAATTTGGAATCGTAAAGACTATTTTGTAACATAGGTGAATCATCAGAATCTTTCCAATGAGATATTCCTTCTAAGCTTTCTATGCCATAATTAAATAGCTCAAAGAAATCCTGTACTGCTTCGTATTTTGAAGTCCAGCGTGTTGCACATAATCGTTCAAGGGTTATCGCGGAAAGATTTTCAGCAGATTCTGTAATATTTGTTAAGAGGACATTTTTTCTTGTTGGTGTATTAAAAAAGTCATGCAGTCTTCTAATGAAATTAAGACAATTTCTTATTCGTTGTACCTCGACACTGCTAAATTCAAAGAGTGGGCGCAGCACAGTGTACGTATATGGCTACTATCAATATCAAGCGCTTAAACGCCATTACCCGCCATATTACTCGCTCCATCATATCCCTGGCCCACAAGTTTATTTAAATCTAACCCAAAATTTTCCAAACTGTTAATAATTAAGTTTTATAAACTCGCCTGTTAAATTTTTGTTACAAGTTTATTTACCATAATACTGTTTATTTCATTTTGGATTCTTGGGCTAATATATGTCTCACATAAAACTGAAGCTACATACGTACAAAAAGAAAAATAAAAAGAATGTGAACTCGTGAACTCTTCTTATGAGTGTAAGTTGGCACTTCTTCAAAAAACCTTAAACACTCACTTCCTTGACTTAGTTCCAATTATCCATTTTTACTTTACCAAGACACCCAAAGCCTGGCCCCCAAACACCTTCAGTTGTAGCAAAGAATACGCAATATTTACAGAATGCGCCTTCTTCTTTAACGGAATAACCACAGTTTTAGTTTTTTTTAAATTTTTAAACTTATTAATTAAAGGGAACGTGTATTATGGTGGTGGAACCCACAGCGATCTGTTCTATTTACTTTTTCTGGAACGGATTTGTTTTCAAAATTTTCAATTTCTTTCTGATTCTGTAAATGCTGCCTCTAGACAGCACTGTTGGCAGTATTGTTAGTCTTACTATTGTGACTGTCGATGCTTCACTTTCATCACATTTTCTTCTTTTGAAGAAATTAGTCATATAACTTATATTAATTTTTTTAGGATAATTATGCGACCTCTTTTATAATAAGATCATCACGAAAATATGCAACATTGTAAAAACAAAAATAATAATCTATCTCAAATATACGTTTAAGACTTCACAACAGACAGAGGTTAATAGAAATCTAGATGCCACCTTAAAAAATTAAAAGAAATGAAATAATTTTGATTATAATTTTTTAGGGTAGCTTTGCAATCTCTTTCATACGTTCATAACGAAAACAGGCAACGTATTAAAAACAAAACGGTAATCTATGTCAGAATGACGTTTAAAACTTCATGTTAGATAGACATAAATAACGTTAACTTAAAAAATTCTAAAGCCGCCCGCTTCTATAAGATATCAATAATACAGTTTAATAATTTTCATTCATATTTAATTATTTTTTAATTACCTTGCGTTATATTGAGAAACTTTACACGGAATTAAATTTTATTTAAAAAATATGTCTCCTCTTTTTCTTATAAAATTAATCGTTATTCAGGTATTGAGAAAATTTGTATTAACACTTAAATTCTACCATAGGAATTTTTTGCCGCTAAATTACGCGTCATATCAAAAAATTGCATAGAACATAATTAATCGATATGTTTAAGGTCTATCTCTATGTATTTTATAAAAACCAAAAACTGACCCCAATCACCCCCCCCCCCTCTACGCTGCTGGATTTCTCCCAAAATCTAGTCAGCTCTAATCCAAAGGAAAACAATCTTAAATACAAAATTTTAAGTACGTAGGTATTTTCGTTCTGGAATTATCGTGAATGCCAACATACATCCACACACAGGCATCCAGACATCATGGCCAATCTTGGCGAAACTTGGCCAAAAGTTGTAAAATGAGCATTTAGCAATAATGAAAAAAAATCGATGTTTTATGAACGAATACGAATAGACCGCCAAAGCACTTGCAACGTTTTTAAACACACCATGGACCTGAACCCTGTATATTAACACGCACTGTGAAACTAGTATGAGACAGAGACTGATAATTCCAGAAACAGCAATATCTAGACAAGGTCATCTCTCTCTGATACAACGATGACTCATATATCCGATCGCTTCTTGCTATTATTATAAAATTCTAATCTCTAGAAGGTTCTAAAATTCCTTATTAATTATTATCTCTATCTCTTAACTCTTAGGATCCGTTTCAGTATTCGCCTACATCCGGCACGTTCTGTTTCCCAACAAATTTACGAATACAATGCATTTTAGCAGTACGCAATAGTTAATTTTTATTTACCTTTACTGAATCGAAAAAGTTATGCCCCTGTCCTCAAAAGCAAAATTTGAATAGACCTTTAATTGTTTTGTTCAATTAATAACATATTGGATTTGTTTTTATTACTAGGTTCTCCCTACATACGTTAATTAAGAAAACTTGAAATCAGAAAAAACGAAAAACATTTATCCAACGAAATAAGTTTTTTCTTGGTACATTTAAGTAGCGCTTTGATTTTTTGTAAGTATTAATAAATGTAAGCGTAAAATAAAATGGAAGGTTTGGGCGCTTGGGGGGATGTATCTTTCCCTTGGGTACGCCACTGCTAGGATATGTGCAAGTACGGAAAAAATAGTTACCGTCCTTGTTCGCATTGTCGTTCTTGTTGTCGATTTCGTTCTAGTTCTCGTTCGCGTTTTTAATTAGAGGAATCTGAAAACGAAGAACTTTCACCTATTGTAATGCAGTATTTTAATAAAATAATGGGTTTTATGTCGAATAAATTCGATGAATAGAATTTTTTTTTTATGATTGTGGACCTGAACAAGCTAAACTTGGCCTATCGTGCTAAAGCACTCAGGAACACTTAGGAGGATGTATAGAGGGATAATGAATTGCCAATAGATGCCTATGAACAGCCACCTTAAATTTTCTCATATAAAAAGGAAAGCGGGGGAGATCATTCCAGAGTTTAGAAGCCGTGTGTGGATTGCGTCCGTTTGGTACGACAAGTAATTTCTGCATACTGATGATGTGAATGAGCAAAGTTTTTCGCAAAGATAGTCCGAGATGGTACCAAAGAATATAATTCCAGCACAATAGCCGTTTAATAACGATTACAAAAAGAACTGAAACCATCCTTCTATGCTCAAGGGACTGTATGTGAGAAGTTAAGGACTTTTATAAGCCTAATCGTCTCTTTTGAATACGATCAACGATATCGAGAGCGTATTGGGGAGCACTAAAGAGGGAGAATTATATTCCAGATGAGGCCGAATTTGGGCCTTATACAGCAGAAGGACTTGTCGAGAGGTAAACTACTGCTTAGATCTGCAAAAGATTTTACGAGCAGCTGTTTTGGTGGCTGACAGAAGATGGTCAACCCATGAGAGATTTGAAGATACAGTCATACGCAACAGAGTAATAAAATCTGAAAACTTAAGAATAATGAAATTACTCAAGTCATTGAAGAAAATAAAATCTTGAGAGATGAAAACAAAATGCTTAGATTAGGTATATCATTAGACAATAAAGATAAACAATTTGAAGAATTATCCGAAATGATAAATAATGTAGAGCAATATAACAAAAGAAATTTTCTGGAAATTCAAGGAATTGCTAGTGGCAAATAAGCATTTCCTGTAAATATGGATAATACGATTGCTGAAAAAATTGGATGTTCTAATATACCCATAAAAACAGTGAAAGAAGTTGCTTTAAAGAAAATAATTTTTTTTATTGGTGCAATTAAAAGACAAACGATAAAAAGGAGATAATTGAAAAAGGTAAAAAATGGTGACGAAAATTAACTACTGAAGAACGAAACGCACAAAAAAGTATTATTTTAACGAACATCTGATTCCAGCTTTTAGAAATATATTAAAAGCAACAAAAAAGGCGTTCATGTGTAATTATAGATTTTGGGTGAAGAATGGCAGAATCTTAGTGAGAAAAACTGAAGACGGCATTTATTAGAATGTCTACACTCAAGGACATCGATAAGTGTATTAATTAAGATAAATAAGAAAAAAATAAATAAATAAAAAAAAATAAACTTTCATTTTCTAAAAAAATTTGGTTGTTTTTTGAAAAATTTTCCTAACCTATAATCAATGTTTATATTTGAAACATGTACCTACTTTCATAAATGAAAAATGACTATTTCGTATACACAAATAATGGCCCAAACGTTTAAATGTATATGTGCCGTAACCATGTGAAATACCAAACCAATTTCTTATCAATTTTAATTTATTAACATAATAAATTCTTAAAACGATCTAAAATTAAAACCGATAAGAGTTTGCTTTGGAAAATTATTTTTATCTGAATATAATAATTTTTATTTTTCTGTGTACATATTAAGATAAAAGATTGTAAATACAATTGCCAAAGTTATGTGATAACTTCAGTTTTTATAAAATAACAATATTCACCTAAAGAGTATTTTAATTAAAAAAAAAGAATTTTTAAATCATTACATTATTACATAAAAATTTTTAGCAAACATTTATTTACAAATCAGTGATCAAAATCTTACACTAAAATTAAAGTTTTCATTTCTTGTTTTCCTTTTCAAATGTACCTGTATTATAACAAAAATTAAAATTAATTTGCTGTACTATTTAGATATAATTTAAGTTATATGTTAACCATTATTCAGTTTTGTACACTCTAGGCGAAACGATTTTTGTTTAATATTAAGATCACCTAAATGTTTTTTAATTACAATTTATTCCAATGCATAGTACATACTACGATAATTTTGCTTGAATACTCAAGAATTCACTTTTTTACTAAAAGAGGCTTCATACACAGATTAAACGAAAATTGTTCTCCATTATTATTAAATATTTAATATTATGTTAAATTCAAACAAGAGGTGTGAATTTTTGTTTTTTGTGTATTCATGATTATTACTTTGTTTTGCTCACTTAAGGCGTTAAATTGTTTATGTTTAAAGCTGTACGTGTAATTTATTGTATTTGCCTAAGTAAGGAACCGATAGATAAGTCTGCAGACTTCGTCGGACCTAGAATTATGTATATTTTTCGAAATAAATAATTTCAATTTCAATTATTATTATTATGCCCCGTATTTGGTAATTTTACATGCTTTTAAACTTATTTTTGTTACGGATTTTATATCAAAATATAGCCTACGTGCTTGCTTTTATCCACTGCATTTGTTGGTTAATAGTTAGATACAATTTTAAAGACAAATAACTTTATTTTAAATGTCCTTAAATATCCACAAAGTGCTCAAAGTTACCACTTTATACCACAAAATGTCCTCAAAACTGCCACCTTATATACACATATTATGCTATTTACTTATATTGGAACTTCAGGAACACACTTCTGTTGCGAAGTGAGAAGTTTGAGCCAGTCCCTTCCAATTTGTCCACGAACTTTATAAAAAAAAGTCCCCAAACTTGCCGCGTGACACACACGCACGCACGCACGCACACACACACGCACACCCGCACACGCACCCCCTCCCCCACACACCCAAACACACCCACCCACACACACACACCCACCCACTTGATTCGCTGAATCAAACGCCTTGCTTAAGTCACAAAAAGCAGTAATTGACCCTGCTCAAAACATTTAATTACATTATTTATTACTTCTATACCCGCTCTAAATCCTAACAGGTTATAGTTATAGACTGTTCATTTCAAAATAGTTCCTATTCGTTTTTCTAAAACCCGTTCAATCACTTTTGAAAAGATGGGAACTATAGAAATAGGTTTGTAATTAGACATATTCTTAGTTTCACCTTTCTTATACAGAGGTAATACCAATGCAACCTTTAAACAATTAGGAAATTGTCCGCTTTGAAAATAGTTATTAATTAAGGCTGTTAAAGGGCCATTAAAATGTTAATATTCTTTTTTAATAAGCAAGAATTGAATTCTTACACATCCTTAGTTCTGCTGGGAGATAACGACTGTATAGCTTCTCTGACATCATTATAAGTTACTTCCAGTAAACGAAAACTAAGATTAGCGGGAATAACAATACACTAAAAATATAAACAAAAAAAGGTAACGGATCAACTTTTGGGTCTACCTCTAGGAGTAATATATATTTAGATACATTTATAAAATGTTGGTTCCACTGATCAGCTGTAAATTTATTTGTTAATGCGTTATTATTACGCATATTGTTAGCAGTAATAATATTCCAAATTGCTTTATTTTTATTATTTGAATTTGATATCGTTAGCGGCGATTTTAGCACGTCGGAGTGCAGCTGAACCAATTTATAGTTTTTATAAGTTAATTTCAAATCTTCACTACCCCAGAAACTTTAAAGTTCAAACAAATCCAAAAGGTAACTACGGATTCTTTTAATGTACCATGCAACATTTCCATGCATGATTTTGTGGCGATAGGGCCCTTTTGCGTTGAGGAACCTGAAACAGAGACCTATACTAGCATACTATAATATATAAGGCGAAGAAGGTGGAATTCCTAGACATTCTTGTATATGGTTTTGTTTTTTACAGGTGCCTACAACCACTAATGAATGGGAAAAGTAATTAAGGAATATTACATTCGTTGGAACTTCCCTAATTGCTGTGGAGCTTTGGACGGCAAACATGTTGCCATTCGCTGTCCTGAGAAGTCGGGTTCATATTTCTTCAACTATAAAAATACCTTCAACGTGATTCTTTTTGCAGTTGTAGATGCTGACTATAACTTTCTATATATATTGACGTCGGCACAAATGGCAAAGCAAATGATGCATTAGTGTTTTCCAAATGTACATTCAACGAAGCTCTGGAGAACAATTCGCTCAATATACCCGAGAATGGTGTTTTTGTGGGCGACGACGCTTTTCCTCTTAGGACATACCTTTTAAAACCCTATAGCAAGAGATCATTAACTAGAAAGGAAAGAATATTTAATTATCGGCTATCTCGAGCTCGTCGTCTATCAGAAAATTCATTTGGCATACTTGTGTCTCGTTTTAGAATATTCGAAAAGCCTATCCCTCTCAAAGTAGAAACAACTGAAATATTGGTGAAAAGTGCTTGTGTTCTTCACAACTGGCTCAGAAAAACCTCTACAAACAACGCCCCATATGTAACTGAAGGATTGGTTGATGTTGAATTATGGGAAGAAGGCAGAATTGTTCCTGGAGTTTGGCGGCAAGGTGCACATGAAGGTCTCAGAGAAATAACACTTGCTACAAGTAACAACCACACGAAACTTGCTGCCACTATACGTGATGCTTATGCGAATCTGTTCTGTTCAACTGAAATTGTAGAATGGCAGTGGAGAATGATTTAAATGTTTTATTGTCGTTTTATAATTTGTTGTCTTGCAGAATAAAGCAATTAATTTTTAAACTGCTTTGTTATTTATTTACAGGTACAGTGTGGGGAAACCAAAACGAAGTGGAGCATTCTAAATCTAAATTATAAAATAATAATAAGAAAATGATATACTTACTGCAGTTCCTGTGCGGCTCCGCGGTATACAAACTGCATGCAAGAATGTATCAGCTTGTTTGTACCAAAATAGTTTTGGGACATAAACGTCATCTGGCCCTGCACCACTTTTTACGGATTTATTTACTTTAGCCAGTTCCGATGAATATCGCGTACGGATTGTTTTTATTTTTAATTTAATATCCTCGACTGTCACATCCTGAATATTCAGCTCTTTTACGATTTCCTTTAATGCGTTTTCTCTATGGACTTTATTTTTAAACGTCTCTGCTTTAGTATTCCAAAGACACTGCCGGTCTTTCATTAAACTCAAAATTAGTGGGGTGTGATCGTCTTTCCACTTAAACACCATTATAAAAACCACCACTGTAGCACACTGTTTACTTTAAATTTAATTATTTAGGTACGCAGAAAAAAGCACGTGCTCTTCTTGTTGCAATGTAGCAGTCACTGTGGATGAATCACTGCATAAACTGCATGTTTTCACGGTTCATTCAGGATGATTCATCGGCGATGAATTCTCCAAAGTGAACAAAAGTAGAACACGTTCAACTTTGTTCACTATTCATCTTGGATGATCACTTTCGATGATTTTTTGTTTACACGGTTCATTTTTTATTCACTTTGGATGATTCATCCGGGATGATCATCCAAAGTGTACCGTGAAAACGGACCTTAAGGATCTGTGCATAATGGTCCGATATAAAATTAGTGACTGTTTTCTAGATTAATATTCGTGAAAATATTATCTATAATGGATTTAGAAGTACTTTGCACTGGTGAATACTCAAAAAACATTTGTTTGAAACCAAACGACAGTGGTAAATATTTAATATCAATCGATGGATTCTAGAACCTTTCGTCCGAGGACGGTTCGTCCGGAACTGCTCGTCTAGCGAAAAGTATTTTTTTAGTAAAGCTAATTTCTTAAAATACTGAACCAGTACTTATACACATTTTGAAATATACCTAATCTAACCTACCGGCGAGTAGTAGCCGACTATGGCAATGCCGAAGTATTACTTTATCTAAGGGGAATATACCTAACCTAACCTACCGGCGACGGTAGCCGGCTATGGGAATGCCGACGTATTGCTTTATTTAAGTGAAATTTATCACATAGATAATAAAGTTGAAATATTTTTATGAATTTGTTTTTTATTCAAACATTTTGTAAGAAATGACCATAAATTTTTTTTAGTTGGACGAACCGTCCTCAGGACGAACCGCCCTAAAGACGAACAGTCCGCTGGATGAACCGTCCGGGGACGAACAGTCCTGGGCGAATCGTCCGTGGACGGAAAGTCCGGATACCCAATCGACGTAATTGAATGATCAGCAAAATTTCAGTATAGTCACTACAAACGAACTTTATAGTTTTATTACTCTTAAAATTATCTAATAGCTTATCTAATTTGTCCATAAAAATATTATGTCCCCCTTTAGGCGGTTTGTACAAACAAATGACATTTATAATTACATTATTGACAATAATATTCACAGAACAAGCTTTCAACAAACATTGAACAGTACAATCAAAAGGTAATATACGAACGCTAAAATTAATTTTTTCTTTGATTCGAAGAAATGTGTTTCGACAGAAACTTGCGCCTACAGTGTACCCTGCTAATTTGAATGCAAAAATTTCGCTATTTAATAACCAGCTTTCAGTGATGTAAATTATATCTGGATGATTACACTCAATGAGAAATTCATATATAAGGTCATGTTTATTTTGAATACTTTGTATATTTATACACAAAATTGTAATAATGCCATTATTATTACAATTTAAGGATGTTATATGGCAATATTTTTCACCATTCGCAGGTGAAAAACCTATTTAGGTGCCCTTAGGCCAAATTTCGAAGTTCATAACCTTTTCAAAATTGTATGGTCAACTGTAATTTTAAAGAATGCGTAATGTTGTGGATATTAAGAGTCTAGTTTCGAACATTATATTTCTGGGAAATCCCCTTTTAGGTATTCTATTAAATCAGTTTCCTTTGTACAAGTGCCTAATCTAGAAATATACACATATGCCTTCTTAGGTGCAGCCTTCAAAATAAACGTAGATGATTCTATATTACCATTTCCGACAACAGGAGGGTTCCTATTAAAATTTTTCTTCTTTTTAAGAAGACGAGGTCCAAATAAACCATCGTCGAACAGAATGGGGTTTTCAACCCTGTTTTACACCAAATGTTTATATTTCTTTTTATGTTAAAACGGTTCAATACCAATAATATAAGCGCGAACAAAAATGTAAATACACCCCGTTTGGAAATTACGCAACGTTTAAGGAAACGCGCTCTTAATGCTCCGTCACCTTATATTTGTTTAATTTATTATGTTAAAAGGGTTTACAAGCAATAATGTAAACGCGAACAAAAATGTATATACCACCCGTTTGGATATTACGTAACGTTTAAGAAAAGGTGGTCTTAATGCACCATCATCGTATTGAAATTGGTGTTGAATCCTGCTGTTCATCACATATTTGATTTCCTTAATCTTTTATGTTAAAAGGGTTCAATAATATAAGCGAAAAGAAATTCAACATACCTCTCGTTTGTAAATGACGTAACGTTTAAGGAAACGCGCTTTTAACGTACCATCACCGTATAAAAGGGGATGTTGAGCCCTGGTTTACCTCAAACATTTTTATTTATCTAATTTATGGTTAAAAGGGTTCACTAGCAATAATATAAGCGCGAATAAAAGTGTACATACCTCCCTTTTAGAAATTACGTAACGTTTAAGAAAACGCGCTCTTAATGCACCATCTCCATATAGAAAGGGGTGTACATAAAATATTTTTATTTCTTTAAATTATTATGTTAATAGGGTTCACTAGCAATAATATAAGCGCATACAAAAATGTACATAGCTCCCATTTAGAAATTACGCAACGTTTAAGAAAACGCGCTCTTAATGCACCACCTCAGAATTGAAAGGGGCGTTGGAACCCCTACATCAAATATTTTTGTTTTTGTAAATTATTAAGTTACAATGGTTCACTAGCAATAATATAAGCGCGAACAAAAATTACATACCTCCCATTTGGAAATATAAGGAAATACATACAAGGAAACGCGCTCATAATGCACCGCCTTTTTGGTCACAATTAAAGTAGTTTACAAATCCCAAGTTAAAACGAAACTACCTATTTTTTTAATTTGCTTCAAAAATACTGTAGACCTAATAATTATTATAAAAAGTCTGAAACCCATAGTCAAGAACTTTACCTTGAATTATAAGTTGATAACACTTGTCTAATATTAAAATAAAAAAATAGCTGAGTACATTTCAAAAATTGTACACCCCTTCTAATACGACACGGCGATGGTTCCTTAAAAATTACGTAATTTTAAAACGGGAGGTATGTACACCTTTGTTCGCGCATATATTATTTATTGCTAGTACAGTAGGGTCAAGTGCGTACATTTATATGAAATTCCTCCAAAGAGGTTAAATTTGTTCCACAATTTACTGAAAAAACGTCTATTGCTAAAATCTATTGCTAACTTGATGCGAGTAATGAGTGTCAAGCGCTAATTTCATCACGGCTATCTCACTCAACTAATGCGTCCGAAAAATGTTGAATCAAATCTACAAAAGGTATGCTCCGAGCGAACTAAACTAATTATCCAACAAGTTGAAATTAAAGATGTAACGTCGGTGAATAAATAAATCTCTATCGGACGAAAACAATCTTTTTAAAAGTGAATTAGATAATGTACCTACAATATAGCGAGAGGCATAACATATCTATTTCTTGTATAAATGAAACTGTTAACGAAAATTAGGATGGAATTTTAATCAATTTATACAAAATAAAATTACGCTTGTGAAGTTAGCACCCCGACAAAAAGTTCTGATAAGAGTTCTAGCTTCCTTTTAAAGACTTTAGAACTACTTTATAAAAAATAAAGAGTTCCGCTCATTACCGGTTCCAAATTTTCATTTGAAAAATGAGGTGCTAACTTCATATCGAAAATCGAGATCCACTAGTTCTGATTAGCTAAATGACTATATTTTGCGAAATCCTAGAATTCCTGATATGAGAAATTTTTTTTGAAAATTAAAAATTTTTGAAAATTCTATTTTGAAATGCAAATAGTTCCAATCAACTTTTGATGTTCTTTTATTCATTCCTAAGAGTTTTCGCTAATTAAAAAAAAAATAATAATAATGAAAAAGTTGCAGTCCTTTTACTTAAAAAAAGAAAATGTTAACCAAAAATATTTTAAAGAGTTCTAATAGTTCTCGCAGCAGATTTGGATAGTATTCGTAAAGTTCTGAAAGAAATTCTAATGATCGAAAGCGATCAGATTAATATTTATGCAATTTTAGAACTTTAAAAAATTGCATATCTTAAATTTTCCAAGCATCGACGATAAATATTTTGAAGAGTTTCAATAGTTCCAAAACAGTCTCGTGTAGTTCTCGACATGAACAATGCCTTTCCAAAAAGTTTAGATGTTAAAATTAGTTATATAATTTTTTTTAATGAATTCATCCGAAAAATGGTCTATTTTTTACTAATTGTTTAAAAAATTATCTAATTAATTTTTGTAATAATGAATAATCAGAACTCTTGAATATCGACCAGCGTCTGATCTATATCCTCGTAAATTTTTAAAGTATCGATGAACAATATTTTGAAAGGTTCCAATAGTTCACAGTAGATTTGGATAGTACTCAGAAAGTTATAAAAGAAATTCTAAAGACTGAAAGGAATCCGATCAATAATTAATATGTTACACAAAAAAATGTTTATTTAGCACCATAGTTTCGTCAAATCCGTATGTTCTTTGGAATTCGTACCTTGACAACCATACCCAGTGTCAGACAATTGTTTTCAAAAAAACTGAAAATTGTGAATAATTTCAATAATTGTGGGCCTGTATCATTCACTGTAAATGCAAATAAATAAGTTAGTTCTTTAGTTCTTGTTTTTTTGTTTGTATTTAGTATTTAAAACTGTCAAAACATATAAAATAAGCTTCTTACGGAGGTAATGTGACATATTTGGTCCCTAGGGAGAAGATGTTCCACGATTATGACAACAGAGAAACTTCTACTTCCGCTTTCGCAAAAAATTATTTCATTTCTTTTAATTTTTTAAGTTTTTTTATAGATGTCCATTGACCTCTGTCTGACATGAAGTTTTAAACGTCTGTTTGACATTTTGTTTTTGTTTTTACAATGTTGCCTAGTTTCGTAATGAACTTATTGTAAAAGAGATTGCAAATTATCCTAATAAAAATGCTATAAAAATTATTATTATTTCTTTTAATTTTTATTTACACTGAAACATTGAATAGTTAGGGTTCTGAGGGAGAAGATACTATCCCAGCATATACGCAGTGATGATGCCGTTATATGTGAATGAGGAAAAACGCTGAAAAAACCTCATACAAGGTAAACGAACTGGGAAAAAGTTTTAAGTTTCAGTTGTTGATGTATGCCAAACTTTTAATTAATCAATTTGTAAATTTAGAACGCGAAATCTATTTTAGTTTAGGTACATGTTTTTTTTATACAAAATGTGATTTATTATTTATTCTGTGGATTGGAAAGAAAACTTTACAGTTTAATAGATTTGGTTCAAATAATTTAGAGTGTAAATTGTATCTAAACCTGTTCACCTAGAAATAAAGAGGAACAGTAAATTTCATTATTGTGCAAATCTAAGGTGATGGGAACTGTTACATCAGAAACTGCAAGTACATTCCATTGAAGGCGTTTGAAATTAATGATTAAATAATATTAAGGTATTTCATATGAATATTCGTTACGTTAGCAAAAACTTAAGACGAATTGAAAGTGAATTTTTCTATTTTACATTCATAATAATTTCATTACGCGAATGACGTTAATTGTGTTTTCCCACTATAAGAAAAAACGCGCAACCTTTGTGTATCAAAGGTTGGTAACATAATTAGAAAGGATACGAATTGTAAAATATAATAATATAACCTTGCATTATATTCGTGAATCACTGAATAAATATTCTCCCATTATTCCATAAGAATAAGATTAAGGATAAGGAAAGAAAATAGACTTTGATGAAATTTAAAGTTGGGTATTTTTAACAAAACGAATCAAACAAACCTTATAAATAATAGTTTTAAACAACTTTGAAAATCTGACAGTTAGTGTTGCCAACCTACCTGACAACAGTAGCAATATTCTCTGTTGATTTAAAATCAACACTTTTGCAAAAAATAAAATATGTAAAACAGAAAAATAGTATAAGAAACACGTTTCATAAGACATTTTATCACACTTGCCTGTTACTTGTCTGCGCGACTCGTTTTCTAAACTCAGGTTCGATAAAACGCTTCTTATAAAACTAGTTGTACTGTGTATTAAATGAAACTTGGTAAAGTCGATATATGCAGGTTGGCTGTGGAGGGGTACGAAACTTGTGTACAATAATGGAGATAGGTATAAACCAAAACAAAACAATTGGGTAATAGCACAGTATAAACACGAACAGTAATTTCACTAGAGGAAATTTATCAATTCACACTTATTTCGCGCCAAATGCGCGTGGCACCCTGCGCTTTGAACTGTGACAAAAAAAAAATGGCTAATTTTACGTGAATGTTTTATTTACTTATAGGGCTTTGATTGTTAGTACATACAATTGTACTAAATTTATTACATTTTGTAGATTTAGTACGCAGTACTATTTTCACAAGTCTAGTACGCATTTGGCATAAAACATTTGTATAAGTACCTATTAATATGCTGTCACTCGTGTGACTCATTCAGGAACCGCCAGATGTATTTTATTGCACTGTAAACAGTAAACCCAATAGTCTAATTTCTAATATAAACTGAACAAAGAGATTTATGATATGCTTAGGTCGGTCTTTATGAGCTCATCAACCTCTATCTATAATAAATACATAAAATACCTACGGGTGTACATGCTTATTAAAGTTGCGTAGTATCTTCCCGTTTGTTCCTAGTGTTTATTCGGTATTCCTACGTTTCTACTTAACGATTTAATCTTAAACACGTACTGTGCACAAAGAGTTCAACTGCTTTACTACAAAATGTTTAATAAGTGCTCAGCACCAAATTGTGGCACAACAATAGCAGAAAATCCAAACATTAGCTTTTTTAGATTCCCTAAGGAACTCGCCAGGTAACGCAGTTGTGATGTTAATTTATACCCTAGTAAATTACATATTATTTCAAGATTACAGATTTGGTTGAATCATTCAGGTATGAAGGGTATGGAAAGTAAGTTATGCAGTAATCATTTTGAGGCAACTATGTTTTCAAACATTTTAAAAAATAGATTAGTACACAATGCTGTTCCTACACTGTTTGGTGCACAAGGTAAAAAGAAATTAATACTCTGTTTAATTATTTAGTCATATCAAATGTTAAGTTTTAGAATTGAAAGTTGTGGAAGATCCGCAGTATGATCTGATTGTGAACGTTCCTGAAGATGTAAATGCTCCAGGTCCTAGTGGTTTACAAGGTGTTAAAGGTAAGAATAAATTAATACATGTTATTTAGTTGTAATGACAATAATTGTTCTAGAACTTCGTACTGTAGAATTTCACTATGATCCGGTGATAAGTGCAATGAAAGATTTAACTGCTCCAGGTCCTAGTGGATTACAAGGTGTTAAAGGTGAGAATAAATTAATACATGTTATTTCGTTGTATTGACAATAATTGTTCTAGAACTTCGTAATGTAGAATTTCACTATGATCCGGTGATAAGTGCAATTGAAGATGTAAATGCTCCAGATCGTAGTAGTGTAGCAGAAATTGTGATTGAAGGTATGCATAATGTATATTAGTACATAATATGTTAGTAGTATTTATGTTCAATGCAGAAATGCTTATGTAGGAATTAGGTATAGAAAGTGGTGTTTACATATATATCCATAACTATATAGCAGTAATAATAAAATATATTGCAGAGACCCAATTGGTAACATGTGGCACTCAAACATCTACAGCATTAACATGTAATTCACCACGAAAAAGGAAATTGAAAAGTCGAATAATGGGCCTAAAACGAACGTTGGCAAGGACTTCAGCTAAAGTAACGGCAAACACCATTTCTGATGAAGACTTCCTGCAATATTGTGATGTCAATTTTCCAGAAAACATTGCACAGTTCATTAAGATGCAGTGGAAACTACAACATGGTTCACATACAACGTTATAGTAATGAGTCTAAAAAGTTTGCTTTAATAATTTACTTTTTGGGCCCTAAAGTATATAACTTTTTAAAAAAGACATTTAAATTGCCCTCGAAATCTACCTTATGTAGAATGACAAGTAAGTGGGATGTATCCGTTGGCATAAATAATTTTATATTTGAAATTCTAAAAGCAAAGGTGTCTACATTAAATGAATCTGCTAAAGATTGTGTCATATATATGGATGAAATGTCAATTAAAGAGCATTTATTTTATCATAGAAATAAAGATGAAATACTTGGTTTCCACCAAATAAATTCAAAAGTTTTTAAACCAGCAAGAAATGCGTTGGTAGTTATGATATGTGGTGTAAATATAAAGTGTGGCATACTTTTTGCTTCAATCTGCATGTCCATCTGCTGATGTAAAATGGATAATTTTCAATTGTGTAAAAAAAATACGGTATGCAGGTCTCAATGTTTTAGGTGTAATAAGTGATCAAGGATCAAATTTTGTTAAATTTACTAGGGATATGGGAATAACGTTAGAAAGACCATTTTTCAACGTGGATGACACCAAAATTTATTTTATGTTTGATGTTCCTCATTTGATGAAATCAGTTAGGAATAACTTTTTCAAATATTCTATAAATACTGGTTCTGGTATAACAAATAAAAAATATGTAGATCACTTTTATAATTCTGATAAAGTTTTGTCAATACGGCTAGCACCAAAATTAACAAATCAACATTTACAGCCCAGTGAGTTTCAAAAAATGCGTGTTAAATACGCAGTTCAAATATTAAGCGCAACAGTAGCAGTAGGATTAAGTACATACATAGCTCTTGGTGCATTACCATCAGCTGCTACTGAAACTGCTAACTTTATTGATAAAATGGATAAACTGTTTGATATGTTTAATTCTTCCCATTTTGGTACTTCAAACGAATATAACAGACCGTTTGTAGGAAATCACAAACAAATGTGCTTTCTGTGAGAAATGGATATTTTTTTCAAAAATTTAACAATACTTAATAAAACCGGTAAAAATGTTAGTAACGTCCTTAAATGTTTTTATGGTTGGAGATCGACCATTTCAGCTTTCCTGAATATATGGAAAGAGTTGGAAACTAAAGGAATTAAACACATTTTTACTAGACGATTAAATCAAGATAGTTTAGAAAACTTTTTTGGCTCAATTAGACAGCAGGGAGGTAACTGTAGAAATCCAACGTCCATTCAGTTTTGTCGCGCTTTTAAGAAACTATTTCTTTTAAATTTTTTTTTCAACATAGTGAAGGTTCAAACTGTATTGAAGATTTAGATTCAATTCTTGTGTCCAATATAGATGAAACTGTTCAGCAAGTGGATACTATTAATTCGTTATTGTTTCAACAATCAAATATTTTATCTTTGCCAATTGTACCACCGATTATGTAAATTTAAAATTACCTTCCAAAAACGCATTGACTTATGTGTGTGGATATTTCATTAAAAAATGTTTAAGTAAACATACTTGTGAGTTGTGTTCAGCTTATGCACAATCAGTACATGAATTAAACGAAGGAACATTGTACTGTCATTTTAGAGCTTACGAAACAAAAACTCACAGTACCTTTGGAAATTTAAAGATGCCAGCAGTACAATTTTGTGAATATATACGGCAATTGGACATTAAATTTTGTAAAACGTTTCCACAAATTTCAATAGAAGCTTGTGTGGGTGAAAAACTAAGAGGTAATTTAAGACAGATTCCATTTCAGCCCCCTTGTTCTCAATTTCCTTCCGATTATTTAATAGCTTTATTTATTCGAGTGAGAATTTATTTTGTAGTAAAGTTCGCAAATAGACATTTTGGATTGGGTAGTAGGAAAAATGAAAAGTTGATAATTTTAAAACATTTGTAACTTTTTCGTAGTAAGTAATTGTAAGTTTGAAGATAGGTACTCATTTGTTATATTTATGGTACTTCCTGTATGTAATAAGGGAACCGGAAAGTATTATCGTTTTTGCACATTTCGATATTTCTTTGTCATTTATCACTTTATCAGCTCACTGTGCACTTTAACATCCTATCAAAGACATTGTACGGTTAAAGTGACTTGTTTAATTGTACACAATGAAATTGCAATTTTTTGTGCAATTTATGGTGAATGGCAGCCCAAATACCAGCAGAGGTACATAGTCGGCATTGTATGCTTTTAGTTTCACAAAGGTAGTAATGCAACAGTTGCTACCAAAAACATTCGTAGTTTTTTAATTTCAATTCGGGTAATTTTGATCATTCCCACTTGTATCGATAGGAAGACCTACAACTTAAGACAATGACACGTTAAAAAAATAACAACCTGTTATACACTTAGCTGTTCGCATTTATTGCATTTAATGTTAAAAAACGACATTACTTTTTGGTCCACCTGATATGTTTTTTAGTAGGTAATGTTACGTTTGTATATACTCATTTCTTTTTTATATTTTTGATTCCTATTAATAATGTAACATGTGTTAATAAAAACCTTCAAAAGTAATAACTACATTTCACTGCATTCAAACAAATTAACACCACATAGTATATATTATTATACTGTGTTAACACCTTCCTCATACAAACCCTATTCGAGAAAGAACTAGTACGCTTATCAGAAGTAAAATATACGCCGTTACATACAAACGCCAATTTATCATGACACTGGCACCCTGCGCAGTAGATTTTAAAAAAATATTCGTTACAGCAATATCAAAGCGCCGACAAGGAGTGAAATTACTGTTCGTGGTTTTATACTGTGGTAATAGTGTTCGTTAAGATATCTATCAATAAAATTAAGAATATAATATCGAATTAAATCCGTACAGGTTTGCGGAAATAAAACTTGATGAGCGTTACCTCAATTTAATCAAAATGAAAACGTTTATTATTAGCCTAATCAAAAGGTACAAAAAAAGGCCTTACCTTGCAAAAAGTCATGGAGAGATAATTTTTGGCATGGACCTTTAGTATGATGAGGTTAATAAAATCCTAAGTTTTTGGCCTTGAGACATTGCCGCTCGCACCGCCATATTGGAAAACAGGTACAAAAAATCGGGTTTTCGCAAATATCTCCTGAACAAAGTGAGGTACGTGAATTGTGTTTATTACTAAATTTGTAGGTTATAAAATTTGCTACATTTTATATGTAAAAGATTTTTCTCTAGGACACATAGTTTCTGAGATATGAAGTCTTGAAAGGAATGTTTTCGGTACAAATTAAAAAATTATATATTTTGTTCATTAAAAATTAAATATAAATAATAATAACTGTCCACCCGTACTAACCCCAAAGCTGAACTTTGTCTAGGAAGGTTTAACAATTACTATTATCTTTGTGCAACTGCCACGGACGCCTGGTAACGGTTTAGGTGAAACTGACACCGCATTTGCATGAAGGCAGCTGTAAAACCCAGAAAACCAACTACATATCAGTTAGAGGTAGGATAGCGGGCACCCATCCAGTTAATAACCGCGCCGAACGTTGCTTGACTTTCGGATCGCCAGTAATCAACCAAACAAGGCTGTACTACCCCACCTCCATATCGCTTATATAAATGATGTTTTTGTATTTTACTCCTTTCCACAGCACCGTTGAGGTAGAATACAAGGCGCGTTTTTTTAAGTGGTTTCCCCAGTAGGCCTAATCCACTATAATGATGACCAAATCATCGGCTTGTTTTCTTAGACGGGCCAGGTGTTTCAGAGTCTTCATTTCGTCTTGATTTCTTAATCAGGCCAGGTCTTTGAGGGTCTTCATTTTCACTGTCTTCGTCCGTGGTGATATCGATCAGGTCAAGCTCCAGGAGTCTAATGATTTCGGGTTCAGCTTCGTTCTCATTCTCGGAAACGTCCGATAAAATTCCAGCCATGTTTACGCATGAATCACCTGCGCAAAACGTACATAGTACGGAGCACTTGAGCGCTGTTCTTCGTCATCCGCAGGAACGACCGCATCATTTTTTGCATTTACAAGAAATAAATTTTAAAGGAGATTGGGTAGCGGGTTCCTGTTGCATAGCGATTAGTATAAGGTCACTTTTACCGCGTTTCCAACCCGAATCTAGTGGACTTTTCACGTTTCCATACCAAAGTTGAACCTGATGGTAGGTACGAAGGGAATGGTTTCTTGCAGCGTCAGAGGTCGGTGGCAAAGATGCCAAAGTAAATTTACTTTTGGTAACTGATCTTGCGAACTGTTCATATCGTACGGCGTTTAAGCTAATAGTCTCCGCGCCTGAGTAAAGTGTCGTTAAAAATTATTTCTCGGTCGGCATTTACATCTTTAAAAACCTCAGTAATTCGTACTAGCTCTGGTTTCTTGATAAGTTTTAAAAATTTTAATTTACCTTGGTTAAATTAAAATTGGTCATATAAAAAGCTTTTCGGAGAAATATCTTTTACGGAGTCTTATCTCTGCTGGGTTTTTGAACAAAAAATATTTTCATGCTGTCCCGCTAACAAAGTCATTAAAATAAGTAGGTCAACATCTTCTCCAACAATATACACTGACTCATATAATGATGTTAAATTAATGGATGTGCTTACAATTAGCGTATCGGCATCATCGACGGCTTGCATCGTAGGCATATTTGATTCTTTAAACTTTTTTTAAAAGCGTTGCAATCAAGCGCATTCTATTTTTTTCGTTAACTAGAAATTTTTCTTGAATAGTTGTTGCATTCATCAACTCTCGTCGAAGTTAATTTCAGCAGAATTCCGTTCCATGGAGCGCCGGAGTCTTTCGGCACTTTTTGTGCTGTTACTACCTGCATGGATAACCATCGAATGCAATGATAGCATTATTACGATAATTCGTCTGTACATAAGTAACAACGAGCAAATATTGACGTCAATGGGTCAGTTTGATGCTACACAACCCGATGAAGCAGATATCCTCCATCTATAACACGAATTGAGTTCCTGGTTTGAATTTCACTGGTTTGGGACGAATGCCTTAAATAATTAAGATTTCGTCCCTTTACGCAAGCCTTCTTCGAGTAATAGTGACAGTGGATATGGATCAAGTTCATACTGAAGGTACTCCTTTAATTCTTCATCCGATCTGTTTGCAATACAAATCCGTTGGAATAAAATTTTTGGATCAATGGGAATTACATCATCAGTAACTTTGATGCTGCTGTTAACAGTGGCTAGAGGAATAATTTTACCATCACGTTTGAATTTAACAGCGTCAAAGTTATTGCCGATTATTTTTGAAATTCCTTGCTGACCTACTTCGTATGCTAAATGGCAGTTAATATTAGGTGTACCTATAACCCCAGTACTGATTGACATTAGATCATCCATGGAAAGAATTGTGCAAGGAAAAATATTCTGTCAATTTCTTGAGGTCTTCGTTGTCACGAGAAATGCGCGAACTCCTCATGTCCACATGATACTCAGTAGTAGCTGATTAAACGCTTGTGAAATTATCGATTTCATCCCACCCATTATGAAGATATACCATGTCCAAGGTCCATAGAGTAAGTACACTGTCGGAAATCTCTCTGCCGCGAGTAAGACCACCAAGACTCTTCATTGATCTCATTAGGGTTTGCTCAATTGTCATATCAGACCAAATGCCTGACCAGAATTTATCAGATCTTCTTATAGTAAAATAACCCTGCGCGTAAAAGCATCATACTCCAATGGATCCATGATATTTTCTAAATTTATCATATCCTGCAGATATAATTGCAAGATTTGGAGTAAAAAAAATAACCACTCGAATGAAAAAGTGGAAGCATTTTTTGTATGGTGTCCAAATGCAGGTGCCAAGAACCCGCCCCTTCCGCCTCAATAAATTGTTTATTAAAGTAACCATTCGAAAATATTCTAGTCATAGTTTTGCTGTCGGTCCTCTGTCCTCCAGAACTTCAAGGCAGTTTTTGAATTTTTGAAAAACCGCATTATAAGCATCATTTTCTTCAGCTGAAAGAATTACTGTCCGGTCTACATCGTTAAGAAGTACTTCCATTATGCGTTGTTCTTCTTCCGTGACCTCAATAATATCACACATGACTTTGGCCAAACCAAGATGAGTTAACATATGAGCCCTCACTGCACGTGCATATGCATGTCTTGACAACATTTATCAACAGAATTCTGAGCGTAAATAACACTGCCATTATATATCCTATTGATCCCATAAATGACATCAACAAATGGAATCCTCCCAACCTAACGACAATATCAGCCAACGGAGAATCTTTATCGCAAGTAGATGTTATGTCACGAGCTTTCAGATAAAGAGGATGATCAAAGGTTACGAAATAAGTCTTTTGATTTAATGATTTACACTTTCCAGATGCGGAAAGAAGTGCTGCATAAATGGTATCATAATTTCCAGGTGGAGCATTGATAAATGGCAAACATAATACTTTTGATTTGAAAGGTTTGGGTATTGTTGCTTGTTCCATGAAACCATTCCAGCCAGGTATAGATGGCAACTTTGTCCATTTTCCACACAACCAAAGAAAATCACTGGTTAATAGCACAATCTTAGTGGAAACTGGACAAATTGATTGTAGATCTAAGATTTTAACGGCTTGCAAGCCTAAGGATTCTCTGGGTCTATGGAACGTCTGTATTGTAGAGCTCTCATATTTTCCAATGACTTTTGCTGAGGGCATTCGAATGAGGCGAGGAATTATTTGATCCCGAGATATTGCGGTTTTTGGAGTTACACAATGAATACCTCCCATAGCATGAAAAGTATTGAGGCCATCTAAGGTGTTCGTATTAAAATCAGCGTTGTCAAAAGCAAATTTCGAGAAAGAATCCAATTTGTTAATGTCAATCTCAGGATGCATGACGGCAGATGCCTAAAAAAGCACTGTTTCGCTATATGAAGACGAAAATCCAAGAGACGATAAAACGTGCAGCAGTTGCCGAGAGCCAAATTTTTTGTATAGAAATACTCCAACGCCGAGCTGCAAAGGTGAAATAAACGAGCGTGGTCTGACGGCAGATATAATAGAGTGGGACAAAGCAGTGCATTTTGTTTGCCATTTTTTCAGGAAACTTCGTTTGTTTTTTAAAATTATATTGTTCAGAAGTTCTTTCAATGATTCTGAGATTACTGTATGTATATTGTCTAAAAAATTGTCAGACGGTGGATATTCTTTCATCTCGTAGAATTGAGATCTGATATCTTCTAAAATTATTGTCGCAGCTTCACGGACGATACGTAAACGTTCCTCTTCTTCGTTCGATTTTCTGTTCGCGTACCATGTATCGGTAATGATTTTGTATCCAGTATTACGGAAACAAACAACAGTTGGTTTATTTGCAGATTCAACGATAAGAATGTCATCTCCAAATTTTTTAAATAACCTCCATTTGACGGTACGAATATCAGGTTGAAAATTCCCATCAATTTTTGTCAATAAATCGTCGAGAGAAAATTGACATTCATCAGACTGCTCGTTTAAATACGAATATATATAATCCATAGCTTCGTCAACATTTGTTGCTGATCTAAAAAAACTTTTTCATACAGCTATTATGATACTTGGCTTTAACCGCGACCATCAGTCACGGGCTCGATACGGTTAATAACTTCATAACCCCACGTATCGTTGCGATTGCGAGCAGCTTTTAAAATATTTTCCCTAATGGATAATGTGCGAAAATCGTACATTTCCCGATCGAGTAAACGAGTCTTTTTTGTTTGCGATAAAAATCATCATCGATTTTTTTAACGCAAAAGCACGACGATTTAAAATCGAACACAGGTATAACCAACCGCAAAGATGTCGAATTTGATGGTAATGACTCAGCACTATATACTTTCTCTTTTGTTGCATTTGCATTTTACTTTATTTTGTCAACCATATTAATTTTTAAAATACAAAAAAATTAAATAAAAATGCATTTATTTTATTCAAAAGCTCATTTTTTAACGGATTTTAACCAAACCTCCACTTCAAGACCTTATATCTCAGAAACTATTTATCCTAGAGAAAAATATTTTACATATAAATTTTATAACCTACAAATTTGATAATACACACAATTCACGTATATCAGTTTGTTTAGGAGATATTTGTGAAAAACCGTAGAGTTTTATTAACCTCACACAATAAAGGTCCATGCAAACAATTATCTCTCCATGACCTTTTGCAAGGTAAAATGTACCTATTGATTGGGCTATATAATAAATTCTTTCAAATTGTAATTTAACAAATGGGTATCTACATATAATGAGCGAAATATGGTATTCAACTTACTTCGAAATAAACTTAGCGTGTTGATTAAATAGGCACAATAATACTGTAAGCGAAAAATTGAAAGAATAGATAAAAATCATAGCAAAACCTTTTGGAATGTATTAAACAAAATAACAAATCGCAACTATAAGGTTACTAATATTTTGCCCCACTAATTGGACATCTCACAAATAAAATAGTGCCAAACCCAAGTTATCTCCAAGTGTGCTAAAATATTGGAAAAGTAATTAAAAGAAAGAATTAATATTTATATAACAAATTTTTACATAATTTAGGACAAACAATTTGGATTTAGCCTTAACTACAAAATTCTATGTTGCGTTAGAGAATAATACAACATCCTTATGTGTATTTCCAGATTTAGTCAAGGCTTCTGACACAGTCAGTCATGTACAATTATTAAAAGTAACAATGGAATTAGAGGGATAACTCCTAAGGTAATGCAATCCTACGGCGTTAATAGGAAACAGATTGTAAAACATAATCAGGTAAAAGTAATGAATCCAGAAAAACATGCGGAATTCCGCAGCGAACGGTGTTAGGGCCTTTACTTTTTAGCATATACATAAATGATCTACTGAAAATTAAAACAAGAGACTTAATTATTAGTTTATATAAGATATGTTTATATTCAAAACCTCTCTACGATAGGGCTTATTACCTAGATATATATTACGATTAGTTAATATTAAAGTATAGGCTACTTTTTTTATTTTTTTGTTTAATTTTTCTTATGATACTCCATAAGTAATATTTCTGAAATATTCCAAATAATGTTGAGACGTTCGGTCATACATTAGACGCGTTTTATGTATTGCGTTTAACAAGTTTGAGTTATCGCAGCCTAAAAGAAATCAAATTTACCCCTCTTGCTTATTACCCCGTAACTCCACCACCACAAAAAAAAAACTGGAATCTCGATATTTAGGTGTTAAACACTTGCGCAAAATTTGAATACAATGGCTTATCTATTTTCTATTTTTGTAATTATGGCGGCCTAGAGGCAACACACGCGCGGTCGCGCACCCACAAATACGCCCATGCGCACTCATACCGGCCTCCCACACACAGACGCACCCACCCACATCCACACGAATTCACCCACACCTCCATCCACACCCTCATCCGTACCTTTCCCCACACGCCTATACCTCCATCATTACCCGTATCCCCATTAACACCCCCACATGCACACATGAACTCTCGCACACGCCCACACGTAAACACGCGCACACACATGCGCACACACTTAAACGCACATGTACACGCAGACACGCACCCAAATAACACATACATACACGCACGCACACCACATTAAAGATTATTGAATGTACTTGAAGACTTGAAGTAACAGGGCGTTCCACGTAAGATGTCCCTGTCTTATCTCAGAATCTATAACATATACAAAAAATATTTTATATAAAAGTTGTTTGGATTTATTAAAATTTTTTAATTATTTACTTTTTATATATACAGGGTGTCCCAGTAAGTCGGACTCTATTTCAACTCGAAAAATCTAAATGGAACACTCTGTTTTTTATTACACATTTGGATTCTCCTCAAGTGAGATACTTTTACCTAAAACTTTTTTTTTAATTTTGCATAGTTTCGAAGTAAAATGAGGTTATGTTATTTTTATCACAAAATTACCCTATTAAAAAACTTATTGTTATATACAAAAAAAAATGAAAAATTAGGTAAATTATATATATTTCACATCACAAAGGTTGTGATTAATGATCCAAATCATTATAAACTTCTATTTTAATACTGGGTGTTTTTTATAGACGGGTCAATCGAAAAAACATGGATTTTTTAATGGAACACCCTATATTTTTTGCATATTTAGATTCTATATTAAAAAATAAAAAACTTTTTGAAACTACACTTTTTTAAAAAATTTCATTAGTTTTGGAGTAAATTTAGGTTTTGCAATTTTTATCACAATTTTTGCTCATTAATATGCTATTTAAAAATAATAATTGTCATAAATGTTAACCGTTAAATTACACTATTAAGTTTACGAGATTAGTTTAAAAAAGTTGTAAAAGAAAAGTAGAATCCTTACTGTACCCAGTTTGTTAAAAATTAATATTTAAAATAATATAGGTATTCTCTCTCTTTAGTATTTGCGTTTCAAGTTTAAGCTTTAGAGTAGGCCTAGAATCAGGCTAATGACAGTTTTTAGTAATATAATAATTATTTAAAAATTAAGGCGACTGTGTTTAGCAAAGTAAACTATTTGACAGTTAAGAAGGCTGTGATAGTGTGTTACTCGTATAATTCTTTTTAACTTGTATGTTAAAAATATAATATTTCGACACTCTTTTCTAACCTTTTGCATTGTTTCTGGTAATATTTTAAGTAGGCTTGTTAAAACAAAAATACTAAATACTAACTAAATTAAGTTCATGTATAATTATTATCATTAATTGTAAGATGGTTACTAAATATTTTATTATAAAATGATGCACCAAAAAAATTTTCAGAACGTATTTAATACATAATAAAACAACTAACAAACAAATAAACAACAGAAATTTAAAAGTTTTGAATTATCCCCCATTAAATGCTACACATGCGGTATATCTAGTTTCTCAAGATTGAATAGCATTTTTCACTGCATCGGAATTATTTAATTCTTCAATTTCTCTTCTAATTTTTTGCTTCAATTCTTTAATACTGCTCGTCCTATTTTTGTAAACTCTTTCTTTTAATGTACCCCACAAAAAAAAGTCAAGTGGGGATAGATCAGGGCTTCTTGGAGACCAGGAGATCGTGCCATTTTTGCATATAGTTGTGTCGAAGTTTTCAGCAATTCTGGTATTTGGGTTTCCAAAATTTGCTTATATCTCCTACTATTCACATACCCATTAAAAAATATAGGACCCAACATTACATTATTTATATCAGCACGCTAGACATTAGCGCTTTTTCTGCCTTATTTTTTTACTTCTTTTACTTTCAATAAATTATTTTTAGACCAGTAGTGACAATTACGCCTTTAGTAACATCTTATAATTAATGATAATAATTATACATGAATTTAATTTAGTTAGTCTTTAGTATTTTTGTTTTAACAAGCCTACTTAAAATATTACTTTACCAGAAACAATGCAAAAGGTTAGAACAGAGTGCCGAAATATTATATTTTTAACATACAAAATCAAAAGAATTATACGAGTAACACATTATCACAGCCTTCTTAACTGTCAAATGGTGTACTTTGCTAAACACAGCCGCCTTAATTTTTAATACTAAAGAGAGAGAATACCTATATTATTTTAAATATTAATTTTTAACAAAATGGGTACAGTAACTTTCCTTTCACAACTTTTTTAAACTAATCTCGTAAACTTAACAGTATAGTTTAACGGTTAACATTTAAAGTTATTATTTTTAAATAGCATATTAATGAGCAAAAATTGTGATAAAAATTACAAAACCTAAATTTACTCCAAAACTAATGAAATTTTTTAAAAAAGTGTAAATACAAAAACTTTTTTATTTTTTAATATAGAATCTAAATATGCAATAAAATATAGGGTGTTCCATTTAAAAAATCCAAGTTTTTTTCATTCAAAATATTTTTTCGATTGATCCGTGTATAAAAAATACCCAGTATTAAAATAGAAGTTTCTAATGATTTGGATCATTTATCATAACCTTTGTGATGTGAAATATATATAATTTACCTAATTTTTCATTTGTTTTTTTTGTATGTAGCAATACGTTTTTTAATAGGGTAATTTGGTGATAAAAATAACATAACCTCACTTTACTCCGAAACTATGCAAAATTAAAAAAAAAGTTTTATGTAAAAGTGTCTCACTTTCTTGGGGAAAATCAAAATATGTAATAAAATACAGAGTGTTCGATTTACATTTTTCGAGTCGACATCGATTCCGACTTCCTGGGACACCCTGTATATATAAAAAGTAAGTAATTTAAACATTTTAATAAATCCAAACAACTTTTATATAAAACTTTTTTTTTATTTGTTATAGATTCTGAGATAAGACATAGGGACATCTTACGTGGACCACCCTGTAGATGTTGAACAGATACCTTTTATTTATAACTTTTATTAACTTTCCAAAATGTTTTAATGTTGTCCAACACCTGTTCGTACGACTTCATTGTACCATTACTTATGACCACATGTATTTCCTAATAGTCAATTTTTTTAACTTTCCCACTTAAAGAGAAAGTCATCGTAATCGGCCAAAAAATTAGAAATTTAACTGTGGTCGGAAATATCTGTTTTGAGGCCCCAGAGTTCAAAAAGCTGGTTTTTGAAAAATGGCAATGTATGTGTGTGTGTGTGTGTGTGTCCGTGACAAATCTTTCGGACACAATATTTCAAAATCTTGAAAAAGAAATCTATCCAAATTCCATACACGATACACATATATGACGTAAATGCCTAGATCCCAGTGATTTTTGGTAGCGGGGGCTTTGAGGAGTGAGGAGTAACAGGCGTAAATGTAATTTCCTTACGGTCGCGATAATTAGTATATAACACCTAAATATCTAGACCGTATTGATTTCTGATGATTGTGGAGCTACGGGGTAAGGAGCAAAAGGTTTGATTTATTTTTTGCCCGCATTAACACATGAAGTTGAATAGCGAAGGCATTCAAATTTTATATGAATGTTTGAGATCTAAATATCTAAACACCAGCGAAATTTGGCGGAGGCGTTGCGGAATAATAAAAACAACATTTAATGAACGTAATACAACTTACGCTAAATGAACATAAAACGCAATAAATAAAACGCATCCACTATAATGTTAATAAATAACTTATAGTTTGAAACTAAACAAACAAAATACACCCACGTACCACACAAAATTAAAACCGAACGCGTTTCGATCATCATCAGCGGTCTTCTAGAAGATGATAACGTAGCTATCGAAACGCGTTCGGTGTTTTTTAATTTTGTGTGGTACGTGGGTGTATTTTGTTTGTTACTGATACTGCCACAGTTCCAGTGTTCCAGATTCTTCATTTAAAACTAAAGAACATTAATGAAATCTTTAACAATATTGCCTTAACTTTATTTTAATTCAATGAACGTTTATATTTAATAAAATTCAAAGATTTACAATTCACGTATATGCTATTACTTAAGGGGCTACACTACCTTAAAACATGAAAACAAAAAATTATTGTTAGTATAAAATATTTGGGAGTATAGAAGTACGTGTTTGAGGGTTCCCTAAAAAAAATAATTATAAAATTATTTTGATAACAGGAGCTTCAGAATAGTGGGATAAACGTTGAAAATCAAGAAATTTTCTACATTCACAACATGTTTTCTTTTGCATTAACAGCTATGAAATTGATAATACTGAAACAATATGCAGTTCACTACGTCCTGTTGGTTTTATATTTTAAAAAATGTTATTGTTAAAAGTGTTATAACATTTGTAAAATACGAAGTACTTCGAAGCGTGCTATTGTAGCCCCTTTTAAAAAATTATAAGTATTCTGGACAAGAGGATACAGGTATTATAATGAATAATATAAAATGACTATAAACAATCAAAAAAATATATGGATAATTAAGATGGGAAAGTAATTGTATTAACAAATACGCCCTTCACAGGTTCACGCCTAACAATTCCGGCAATAACCAATAGGAATTAAGGTACCTATACAAGATAAATCTGCATTATATAGTAAGCAGCCCTAAAGACGCTCGACCTGACAATTTTAAAATGTACAAGAATGACTCATTTGTATAAAATGCAATCGATGTACTCAAAGAAAAATAGCAAACGGCTATTTAAAAAATTTGTTAATTAAACTTATAGTTAACGGAAATTCCTCATTAAATGACATCCGCTGCAAGAGGAGTCGCTACCCAGTGCGCTTATGGAGCTTTCAATGCATTTCTCTACCAATATTACTACAAAAATTTTAATGACATTGTTGTTAATTATATAAAAAAATAAATAAATTTACGAAAAATCTGGTAATATATGGCAAAGGTTTAGCGATTTTTGTGTTTGTAGGAAATGTAAATGTTCTACTTCGATTATTCAAAATTCGTTTTACATTTTTTTTATTAATAACAATAATACAGTGGCAGGAAAATTGCAACTCGAAAATATTTCTGCAGCGGTTGATTTATGATCTGTATAGCAAGTAGCACCGACTATTATAAAAGCGAACCCTCTAAATTGTTTTATGATCCTGCTATTTCCTCAATTATATCCTTGGCACATGCTAATTTTTGTAGAAATTTCAGGATATTCTTGTTTGATATTATTCAGATTCACTTGCTTTCGGTCTTTTATGCCGTGCTTACCTATCCGATTGAACTGTGTGATATGCTTTGACTTTCGATTTTAAAATAAGTGTTTTAATTATTATTAGTATTTATAGTACCTGTAGTTTTAGTTAGTTTAGTGTTAGTGCACCCTTGAAGTACTTTTTGGTGTATAGTCGCCGAGAAATTACGACTACAAATTATTTTTATTTACTGGTAAGTAAATAAGTAATGTGTAAATAGGTAGTTTAATTATATATTTTTCCTTTTCAAGAAAATTGGTATGGCCAAGTCTAATGGGAAAATAATTAGGAGGGTGACACGCAGGAAACGCATGAAAGGAAATGTTGCAAGTTTAATTAATTGGAGAGAGCAACAAGCGAAAATAGATTCTCAGATAATCTCATGTAATCCTGACACTCATGATTTGCCTCCTGACAATACTTCGACAGAAAATTCTGAAATTCTTCCTGAAAAAACTTCTACACACACCGAGAGTGTCCGCTTTTCTCTTTCTCGTCATGAACGAATTCAAGACGACAATGAAAGATTGACTACGTCTAAAAGAGGTATGTTTAGGGTAAGACATGTCATCAAAGAAAGGAATTAAAAATCGACTTTTCTTTCAGAAATTGCATTTGAAGGAAACAGAATTATAAACATTCTTTATTTCTTAAAGCAACTGAAAGAAATATGCAATCACAGCAAAATATATGAATGCACTTTCGATAATCTAGTTTTAATTAAAGAAATTAGGAATAGGTTGATTTCAAAAATTTTTTTTAAATATTCAATGTGCAATAGAACATTTTCTTGCAGTTCGACTGACCACATACCAGAGATTAGCATAAATGAAGCAGCTGTTTCTGCAATATTAGGAATTGGAGGTGGATATTATAATCTAGAAGAGTTTATGGCGTGTATAAATATTCCCTGCATGACATCCAAAGCTTATCAAAAATACCACCAACTTGTTGCTACTCGTTGGCAAAATACTGCAATTGATGCAATGAAAAAGCTGCCCAAGAAGAAGCTGATCATGCAAGAGATATAAAGTCTCTTGATGAAAAGGGATATCCTCTTGTTCCTGTGGTGGTTGATGGCTGCTGGTCTAAGAGGTCATATGGTACTAACTATAATGCTCTTTCTGGAGCTGCAGCCATAGTGGGGCAACATATAGGCAAAATATTATTTGTAGGTGTTCGAAACAAATATTGTGTTGTTTGTTCACGCAATAAAAGGGAACAGGTAGAGCCACACGCTTGTTCAAAAAATCATGAGGGAAGTTCCACAACTATGGAATCGGATATAATCCTACAAGGATTTAAATCAAGTATTGAAATGTATGGAATAAAATACAATATTTTAATTGGGGATGGGGATAGCAATACATACAAAAAAATAATCGAAGCACGACCATATAACAACATCTCGATAGAAAAAATAGAGTGCACAAACCATCTGCTGAGAAATTTTTGTAAAAAACTGAAAGGGCTAGTTGCTGACAGGTCTTTTACCATACGAGATAGAAAATTATTAGAACAAGGCATACTTCGCCTAAGAACCGGAATATTAAAAGCAGTAAAACATCATAAGCTAAATCCTAACAAAAATGAATCAGCAAAACGTTTACGAGGTGATATTTTAAATGGTATTTACCATGTTCTCGGACAACATCAAAATTGTGCCAGTTATTTTTGCCAACGTCCCGTAGAAAGAAACTGGATTAGTGAAATATCTTCGGCATTCTTAGAAAGGATAACTGGTATTACTAGGTACACTGCCAATCACTCCAGGAGTTTGCTAATGAATGTAAATAGCAACATAGTTGAGTAGTACCATTCAATAATTGCAAAATTTGTCGGTGGAAAACGCATAAATTATGCTTTAGGAAACTCCTACCAAGCAAGATGTGCGGCAGCGGTAGTCTCGCACAATACAAAAATGACACATAGTACATACAGAAAAAATGTACACGGTATTATTAAAAATATGGAAGCCAAGCGAAAAAGAAAAGTATGTCGTCAGCGACAATTAAGAAAACATTTTCGTCTAAATTTCAAAAGGCAGATTCCAGCTAGCGGAGCTGATGGATCTTATGGCGAAAATTCACAACAAACTGATATGCCACAGGACATATACATGGAAGAGGAAAGAGAATTTTTAACAAAGTTAAAGAAAACTGAGGCTGAAATACATGACCTGGAAAGAAGAACCGTAAACCAATGCCAAGATGGAGAGTGGATGGAACAACGGCGGAAGTTGCTAACTGCTTCAAATTTTGGGAAAGTCTGCAGGCTAAGGCGAACAACAAACACTGCAGGAACTGTCAAATCAATGCTATATAGATCCTATGTGTTATCCAAGATTCCATCGTTGAACCATGGGAAACTTCATGAAGTGGAAGCAAAAATGGAATTGGAAACTAAAATTAATGAAAAGATTGTCGAATGTGGCCTTTTTATTCATAAAAAATTATTCCTTCTAGGGGCTTCACCAGATGGAATAATAGAAGAAAACAATTCTCTAGTGAAAATAAAATGCCCATATACGGCATTTAAACAAAAATATTCACCTGACGAAGCTATTGAAAAAAGTTATAACTTTTGGAAACAAAATGATGGTGTTTTAAAATTAATAAAAGCCATGACTGGTATTACCAAATTCAAGGTCAATTGAAATAGCAAACAAAGAAGTGTGCCTGTTATGTGTATGGACAGGAAAAATAAATTCAAAGTTGAGAAAATAAAAGAGATCGAGAATTTTGGGCAACTATGGAACCCAAGTTGGAGCATTTTTATAAGAAATGTTTACTCCCAGAAATAATTGATCCCAGGGCTTCTAGAAATATGCCCCTCAGAGATGTGACAATGAAGAGTCTGGAAGAATAAGGTGGTCAAGAATGCCTTTTAGAGTACAATGAAAAACTTTTATCCGCAAACGCCACAAAAGTGACACTTTTATTACTACATATCAAAAGTAAAAGTTTAACTTCTCGGACATGGAGTAAAAGGAGCGAAGTTATGGTTTCATTACTTGTAAAACGTCCTGGTTTTTATAACCTTTTACCGGCTACTTAGTTTTGTTCTTTCATTTCAATCGTTTCCAATTATTTTTAATTTATCTGATTACGGTTGTGGATAAAATCGTATATGTTATTCGGAGTAAAAGTAAGTTTATGTGGCTCAACTGAATTATTTGCCTCACTTCGTTCGGCAAAATAAACATTCAGCTTCCCCACATAAACTATCACTTTTACTCCTAATAACATAATATACTATTTTGGTGAAAAAGAATTTATGATTAGGGGATGCTTTGAAAACAAAATTTTGGTTGCAGGGCAGGTACTTCATATTACTTATTTTTCATCTTTAAAATTAGGACGCGAATTTTTATTATTAACACATAGGTATGTAATAATCCACTTTCCACTTTTTCCTCATCTTGTACCTGAATTACAATAACGTGCAACAAATAAAAGTGGTGCAACATTTCTTGGACACTCAATGTACCTAATAATTTGATAATTATACTATTATAACTATTGTACTTATACGTTCAGAACTATTTGTGACATTTGATATTGTAACACAAAATTTTCTTACAATTCGTCGATCGCCATTGATACAATATAAAAATAGAGAACAAAAATCGACTATAAATACAATATTCCAAGAATTTAGTCTCAACTAGTTTTAAACACTGTATAGAAGTACCACCTTTTTTTTATCCTATATAACGCTTTTATTATACATATTATTGTAGATAGTATTATAAAAAAATTGTTATAGGATTATTTCAATTTTAGATTAAAATTAAACTTGACGTATTTAATTGTTTTATTAAACCCTTTTAATTAACCCTTATTTTTTATCAAAGACTGCAGAGCAATTTAGAATCATTCAAATATCAAAGAATTATTTGTAGGCCCAGATATTCTGTTTAACTACCTGGGTAATAAAAGGGATCACAAATTATTAATTTACGACTTGACCAGAATCCTTCACACAAATTTGACAGCTATTACTTAGAATTCTTAAATTTGAGACGAAGGCTAGGTAGCGATTCGTAAAGAACTTGTTTACATGAAATAAAAGGAGGAGCTTAAAGTAAACTGAAATTTTACTACTTTGTTTCCATCTGTTGTAAAATAAGTGTCTCTAGGAAGTGGTGAAGCCCCTTAAATGTAATAAATCTATAAGTATTTTAATATTTCATTTTTCAGTTTCTAAATAATTTACACCCGTTTACTTTCATTTTAGGATTTTTCTTCAAAAAATGAATGCTAGATTTTAATTATGATTTAAAAATTCAAAAAACAACAGTTTTAAATAGAGATTTAAATCAAATAATTAAAACTCTTGTAACACGGAATAATTCCATTACCATTTTTAAACATAATAGAAGGTGTTGTATTAGTGTAGGGGTCCATTCACTTAGCTCCTCATCAACTTAGAAATTAAAAATATTTTGTTGTATCAGTTGTGCCTTAGTTGTGCTTTAATATACACCATTTGTGTCTTTTTGGCTTCGGAGATATATTGAAAAATCGCGGAGGGGCTAAAAGAACGCTTTTCCCCTCCAAAATTTGAATTATTAATGGAAGGAGCCCACTTATCCCCCACCACTTTTAATCGGATGCCGTCACAATTAAAAGGGGTCATGTGACCCTCCCCTTCCCCCACTTCCAGCTCATTGGTCGCTCGCGCGCATACTGTCCCAGACTGCGCGTTCTGATTACTGCACCTAAGGGCAGGTCACGCCTAGTGGGTTCTGATTGGTGGCAACCATTTTTGTATTGGCGGCCATTTGTTTTGGCGGCCATTTTTGTTTTGGCGGCCATTGATTGGAGGATTCTGATTGGTTGGTTTTGTTTGTTTACTCGTGGCGCCATCTAGTGGTATATTTCTAGTACTAATGAATGTTTTCTGTAATAGAGGTTGATCGTGGCACCACCTGGTGGTGTATTTTTAAAAGTAGATGTAGATCCTTGTAATTGCTATGGTGGGAACTCAAAATTTGAAATAGTGTTTTAATAAGAGAACCCGCGTGCTATCTGAAAGATCTGTAGTAGTCCAGAACTTGCTCTCGGATCTTCGCCCCTTGTCGGGCCCCCTTGCTTAATATGGCGGGAAAACTAGACATTTGAAATAGTATGAAAATGTAACTTACACCATTATCACACATAATAAAATACTTATCTTTTTTGGGTTTTTTAATCATACAATCTAAACGTTTCGATAACATTTACAGTTAGTTATCTTCGTCAGTAATAATATCTATTAAACTTGGTAAAGATGTTGTAAACAATTTTGTCAAAGTTGAAAAATTAAACATAAACATCAGCCTGCTATTAATATTGCAGTTTGAGAAACGTACAAAGCCATCTATAGAATTAGATTTTAGTAAAGAATTACTAGGTCATTAAAAATTAAATATTGTTAAACTGTCTTAAAGATGACAAATTGGAACACTATCTAACGGCGAAAGCTAACAATGAAAAATGTCAGCCAAAAAACACATTTAACAAAATTTAATCAAGTTATGATCTAAGTGATCAGATAAAATAATCCAGTTAAATCTAGCAAAGAAATATGTCAATAAGTGCAAGTGTTATTAACAATGAAAAGCATAATGCAAACCTTTTTTTGTAATTTTTAATTTTAATCTTAATTTCAAACTACTTATGTTAAATTATAGTGCTGTGGCAATTTAACATATAATTGGTAAAGCATTTGCTTCAAAGGAAAAACACAGCAAAAAACCTAGACATACCAAAAGTCAAAATAAAATCAAAATTAAGACGTATCATTATACCTCTTTTTAGTTATAAGATGCCAAAACCTATTTAAACGGAGATTTTCTTCTTGTCTATTAAAATTCTTAGGGTGTTTATATATTTCAACAGCTTCACGTTGTAAACGAACATAATAATGAGTTTGTCTTGACAATATTTCCATATTGTCAAATTGAATGTTATGATTTAGATTATTCAAGTCATGGTCAGCCACCGCAGACTTCTCTGGTTGACCTAATCTACAAACTACACATCTACCAAATGTTCTTTAATTTTTCTTGTAGGTATAAAAATAGTCCTAATGCCATATTTAATTAGGATTTTTTCAATTCTATCTGTAACATTAGCTATAAAAGGAAGAAAAGCAGTACCAACATTAAGAACTGGTTTTTCTTTAAGGTTACGTCTAGAAGGTGTAACAACATTATTCATATCTGTAAGTGAATATCCATTGTCTTGTAAGTATTTTGTTAAATATTTATATTCATCCTTCAAAAATTCAGGGTCGCAAATTCGTTTTGCTCGATCTACTAAAGACTTAATTGGTACACCTATTTTTTGACTTTTGGTATATCTAGGTTTTTTGCTGTTTTTCCTAGACCTTGAAGCAAATGCTTTACCATTTATATGCTAAATTACCACAGCACTATAATTTAACAAAAGCAGTTGAAATTACGATTAAAATTAAAAAATTACAAAAAACGTTCTGCATTATGATTTTCATTGTTAATAACACTTGCACTTATTGACTAAGATATTTCTTTGTTAGATTTAACTGGACTATTTTATCTGATGTTATGTTTATATTTGTACATGCTTCTATCATTTTGAAATTGAAGTTTTTCACAACTTTACACTTACATCATAACTTGACTAAATTTTGTTAAACGTGTTTTTTGACATTTTTCATTGTTAGCTTTGTCATCTTTAAGACAGTTTGACAATTTTTAATTTTTAATGACCTAGTTACTCTTTACTAAAATTTAATTCTATAGCTGGTTTATACGTTTCTCAAACTGCAATATTAATAGCAGGCTGATGTTTATGTTTTAATTTTTCAACTTTGACAAAATTGTTTACATCTTTAACAATTTTAATAGATATTACTACTGACGAAGATAACTGTACGTGTTTTCGAAACGTTTAGATTGTATAATTTAAAATACACCATTAAAAAACCCAAAAAAGATAAGTATTTTATTTGAAATAGTATTCTAATAAGGGGACCCGCATAATTGTTCTCAGGTCTTCGCGCCTTGTCGGGCCCCCTGGTTGTTTGTGATGCCATCCACTGGTGCATTTTTAAAACTAATCAATGTGTTCTTAATAGAGGTTTAACTATTATGGCGGGGAATTTGAAATAATATGGGAGCCCGCATACTATCTCATGAGAACGTTAGGACTCTTAAACTTGTCACAGAGTTTTAGTCCCCGTTGTTTGTTTCTGGCGTCATCTACTGATATATTTTAAAATAGTAGATGTAGAATTTGAGTAATTCTTATGGAACGAAAACTTACAGTTTAAATTAGCATTTTAATACTATGGCGTCCATACCAACTCATATGACACCCTTAGGGAATCTCAACCCTCGTTTGTTCGTAGAAACTGTTTTCGAATCAACATCAGATTTGCGTCTTGTTTCTGTATGTAGGTTCCTCTAGTTGAAACAGATTTCAAGCTAGAATCATACGTTACAGTCACTCTAAGTCGTAATTAAAGACACTAAAGTACTAAAATTATTTTTATTCATCAGAGAAGAATTGTAGAAAAACAAGCATTATACAATAACTTGATTATTTTATCATTTATAATTAAACATGCAGTGAGACATTTATTTACAAAATCGACCATTGGTAAATGATTTAATCTAAAATACAAAATATTATCGCATAAAGCCCACACACATCCGAATAGTAATCCTGCAGTGTCGTTTTGTTGTTATGGAACCATCCAGAATTCTTCTCCAGGAAGCGTATCCTAGTGGAGGTGGTCCAAAGCAATCAAAATACTCCCCGTTACCATTTTCGTCAATGTAGATAGCTGTCCAAAGTTGGGCTGGTTTGTTTGCTGCATCCGTGTTCACAATAAGTGCCACGGTCTACGTGCGTACCTCGGTAACTGATTAGAAGCACATACAAGTCGAAACACATTCTTGCGGTTGGGATCAATTTCAAACATCTCTTGTACCGCATACATCTTAGGAGTTGGTATACGTCCAGTCCCGCAATAGTAATGCGCTTTCCAGAGCATACATAGGTGCCTCAATGTTATGGTTTAAACAACTATACGCTTTTGCTTCCTTTTTTAATTTTTTAATCGTCCAGGTTTAGTATTGGTTTGATAAGAAATCTTTAAAACTGTTGTTTTTCACTACCCTTAACGTGAACGTTGTTAAAAGGCAGCAACGCTCTTATCAACTCCTGGAAATCGCTGTAGAGTACATACCTCGACTGCCATTTTAGTCCATGATATTTGTTCTCTAAATACCTTATCTGGTTTGTTAACGCCTCTAAACCCTCGTACGTCCAAGTGTGTGTCCATCTTCTTTCAGATGTTACTGTACACTGAAGCGTGTGGTCTAGAGTTACCCCTTTTAACAGGTAAAATCTACGACGACATTCCGATGTTTATCAATCTCGATCACGTTGTCGAATTCGGCATACACCAAACAGTTAACGGTTACCACAAGAGCTTCTTCAAAGCTGACTTCCAGACACAGAGAACTAAATTCCATTGCGTGCTAGCGTTTGCAGACAACTTAGGAGTTAGGTCAAAGGCCAATAAACAGTAGCCGTTGAGAGAATCGCTTCTAGATATATCGTTACCCTCATTCAAAAATGAATACCCATACCGAAGAATAAAGTGTGATACGCCTTTACATATGAATCATTAGCTGTAAAGTCTGGTTGTAAGGGCTTCGAAACAATTTGCTGGTCGTCAATACATAACGACATGCAATTAATATTGTGAAAACTGACCGGAAGTTACGCGTAATCACCATTGAAGGCTTGATTTGCTACAAATCCTACGATACGTCGTTTAGGTAACTGACCTAGGAAAACATTAGCCAATGATTTTCGCTGTATGCCCGCAGGTATACTTAACACGTTTACGTCTATCCTTGTAAGAGGGTATTTTGCTGCAGTTGTTTCTAAAGCTTTAGCGTGCGTAATTAGAATGGTGGGATTGATCCCTATACGTCTCACCAGTAAACTAGCGTCCGTAATTTTCGTCTTGTAATTTGAATCGTGTAACGACATTAGACTAAACGTATCTCTTGGCCTCCTTTCCATAGTTTAGCAGCGTCTCGCTATATGAGCGGTGGGCATAGGTGTTGTTTGGTTGCGATATCATCTTCTGATTTAGGTAAACCTCCACTTGTGAAAAAAAGCGAATGCATTCAATTGTTTAACGGTGCTACAACATCCGTGTAAGAGCTGTACCGTCTTGCTTTAAAACTTTAGCTGTGATGTATGTAGAACATGGTCTGACTTAAAGCTATGTAGTCGTTTCCATTTTCGGGTACTTGTAAAATATCCATTTACCACTCTCGATACTCGTCTGCGTTGATGGTAAATCGAACAAATCAAATTAGGACTTGATGCATTCACACGATTGTGCATGTAGAAAAACTATTATTATTATTTTGACAACATATCGTCGTAAGTAGTTTTCTTCTTCTTAGCAGCAGCTCTCGTCAGAGACAGATTATTATCGGACAGACGCACTCGTTTATAGTCCGAACTCTCCATCATATTATCGATTTTCTCGTCGGTCTTACTTTTAAGGTTTCTACCTGCCTTGTGAAACCATTCTTGAAATGACTCCTTAATAGGACTATGCTCTAGGACGGCACCAAGGATGTTGGTCCATGTCCGTAGAGCTTCTTTTCCAATAGCCTTTTCACCAGACTTAAATAACCGTATTATAGTTCTTAATATACCGCCTAACCAGCTTCCTATTCCATGTCCACGCTGATATGGTTAACCTCTGTAAATGGAGTCGATACCGTTACCGGCCTGATTCATATAATATTGTTGATAAGGGCAAACCTTTATTGTATAAAGTGTAGCTTCAAACACGGCGTCCCAAACTGGAGTGGCATTGCTATACCCGTATCTGTCTTTATATAAATCTCAATGTTTTCAAATTCCCCGGTCATCACTGCCATGTAGCGTTTATGGGAAACACATCTTCATGACTTCCGTAAGCATATTTTTCTGAAGAAGTGTGTATTATACGCATAAGTGGAGATAAAACATGAAGCACAATTTGCGGTTGAACAATGTCGCAAAAAACAAACATTTGCGTTGGTCAACATGTTCATATACTACCGGGGTGCGATGGTATTGATTCCATAGCTGTTTTGATACTGACGATACCCCAACTGGAAGGCTAAACGCTGTGAGAATCCGAATAGTGAGAACGCTGTTTTTAATTTCGTAGTGACGCGCTTAGTTAGATTATGGTATTTGATTGTTGACAATCTATTTATTAGCTCGTGGTTATTTAGCTCGTTGGTAATTTCTTCTATGCTGGCATAATTCCCCGAAGCAAAACGTAACACATACCACCCGTCCTCAATATAATTAATTTTCTCGCTATCGCGTTGAAAATATGATTCAGCATTTTTTAATATCGCTTCTATCACGTCCACTTCTCCTGTAGTTGGCTCAGTTCTATAATAAATTAAATTGTCTGTCGCGCTTACAGCAGCAAAAGAACAAGGATACTGAATTTCCGATATGCCTACAACCCACGAGTCCGTTAATCTTATTCGTTTTGGCAGCTGCGTGATAAAACTTGACGTCATGTTACCAGAAAAATACGTCATAGAATTATTACTGAATAAGGTAAGATAAAACACCATATTTATATATCCCTCACCTGCGAAGCTAACACCCAACTATTAAATTTGTCACTAACCACGCCACTCGACCAAGTATTGTTTATGTCGCAACGATCCTTCTCTGCTAACATCTTATCGACTTTGAATAGGGTGTCTTTATCAATCGTAACAACAATTTCTCCTCGTAAAAGGTGGCCAAAACAGGATCGTTATTAAGATCGATTATTGGGTAAACTGGTAGTCTTCTTTTTGTCACTGCGCTAATTGTAAAAACTTCTTCACTACAATTCGTTTGATACCCTTTCGCAAAGGTGTACTTAGTTCTGGCGATCCTGACATGATCACCAACTTTGTAATTATGGTGACGTGCTGTATCCAAGCCTTTGGGGTACAGGTTATTCCACACTGCCAAAATGTTTTCATCGTTTACAGCCTTTACATTTGAGTGAGGGATATTGTTGAAGCGGTCATAAGTTTTTCGAGTACATCAATATACTTGCAGGAATTGTAGGTGAAATAACGCCACATCTTTGTTTTTAATGTTTTATTAAATCTTTTAACTACAGATGCTTTTACATCGGGGTTATATGTTACACAGAAATTGATATTTTGTTTCTTGAAAAAGTTTTGTGCACTGGCCGCCACAAACTCTTTATTTTTATCCGTCTGTAAATTTGCCGGTGTATCGTCACACTCCTTGAAAATCTCGGTGAATGCTTCAATTACAGATGCAGCTGTCTTTGTTTTAAGAGCTCGCGCCCATGCCCTTTTGCTGAACACGTCAATAACCGTTAGTATGTAATTGTAGCCACTATTGTGCCGGATGCGTGGGATCATTCATGTTATGCCTGCCACGTATCCCAATCTAGTGAAAGTCTTCTCGAGACGTTCTTTTCGGTGTTTCCCGCGATTCACTATTAGCATCGTAATTCTCACCTATAGGGGTATAGTAAGGGATCATTCAACCTTAAATGGTGCAGTATCACATCTTCGAGTATTTCCGATAAACTCTCGTGGTATATTTATTTCTTTAATGTGCGCCGCAAACTGTTGCCAGCCGTGCAGATGTGTATATTATCGATGTCTTAACGTATCGTGAACCAGATCGATAATGTTGGAATGAGGGATAATCTCACCCTTAGTGTGACAGTACTCCTTTTATCCCAAAATACATCACCGACCGTATTCAGTATACGCAAGAAATCCTCTCCTTTCGACTTATATGTAGGAGGAAGCGTTGATATTTCGTCGTCTGCCAGGACTTTGTGTCTCGGTAAATCAACAATATAATCAATGATGGTTATGCTAACAGGTTGACGTAACTGACTGGAACAGTGTAGATATATTTGAAGAACTTGGTTATACTGCTGCCATTTGTCATGGTCAATCATCTCGGATTTTAAAACCTTATCTATATCGCTGCCCAGCTGCGCTAAAATGTTGTTTTGTGTAACATCTGGTGCATGCAAGCGCTGCATAAAATCAAACGGTAGAATAATCATCTTCAGGTTGTGTTCCATAGTTATTCAAACAAATTACCCAGAATACCTTCAAATAATGATCCCAACAGGAGTGGTAGAAACGCATCGCCCTTCTGTACAAGAAACTGTTTCTTCCTTTTATAGATTCGCCTCTCTCCGCCAATCGTATTAAAGTGTGCTTATGTTGGGAGAGTCGCAGTTTCTGGTCACTTGACAGAGGGGCGCGACCTTTTAAAATGTTGTGTGCACACTCGCAGACACATTGGACCTGCTCACTATCCAAACATTTCAATAAAGAATTACGTTGAATTTTACTTGATCTGGCTAATGCGTGAAGGATATCGGTGTTTTTGCTTAAAACGTTAACCATCATATATGATGTAATATTTATAATTGTGAGGTTTAAATCCTTTCGTCGCTATATCTATATACTTGAAAATACCGTGCGTCCTGAATATATTTGTTCTATATCGCAGCATTCTGCTTTAAATCGAGCAATAAATATCCGTGTGGAATTGATGTGGGGTCCTGGTACGCAGCCTCTAAAAATTTCGGGTTGTCAGGTGAAATCTGCCTGGATAGATGTTTTATCTGAGCTCTGTCACGCGGATTCTTAAACAAAATTATGTAATGTCAGTTGAGAGAAATATCTCTTTGTCCACTATGTTTTGCGCTAAGAAAATCACACTTAGGTTTCTATGATGGCAACAATTTGTAAAAATATCTAATACCGAACCGCTAGTTTCGCGCATTAGATCGTCAATCATTTTTAAGACCGGTTTTTCACCGTCAAACTGCACCATATAAGACAAACCCTTCTGAAATTCCACCGAGAGATCTTTGAATAATGGCTGTCAGTCGCGGTAGAACCAATTAATTTTTTCAATCGTTGCATCGCAGACAGTTTCGATAATTTTTAGAAAGTCTACGATAAAATACGATTTCCCACAACATAATGGGCCCGCAACCATTGCTGAAAAGGGATGCTTAAAATGACCCTTCATCTTGAATATCGAAACGATACTAATAGTAACTATGACATCACGCTCTCTTAAATACCAAATAAAAAATTTGTAATGTCCTATAGGTAGATTCAGTAATTGTCGTACGATTCTAAAATAACATTTTAACTTAAGTTGTTGATTTGAAACCTATTTCAGTCAGAGGATCCTAAATACAGAAACAAGAATCAGCTCCTACCAAAAGAACCTTAGATACAGAAACAGGGTGATACGGCATCAGTCGACCATTATATCAACTGTAATACCATAGTATGTAATGGCATATGACGTAATGAATATTTTCGAGGGGAGATTTTCTTGAACGATAATGTATTTAAAATTATCGGTATATTTTACTTTTATCTTGCTTATATCTTTAATATCAAAACGGTGTTTTTGTTTTCTTTTAAATATCCTCTAAATTGAGCATGTTTTACTGCCTTCCGATACTTTTAAAACGGAACCACGACCAGACCTTATTACGGAAATGTACAATTAGCTTTTTACAAAATACACAGCTAGACAGCGCCATTCTCACACTTCCCATTGCTTTTAAAATATACCGCTAGATGGAAGTACGATCAGACCCTACTACAGAAATCTACAATTAGCTTTTTACAGAATACACAACTAGATGGCGTCACAAACAAACAAGTGTGACTAAGGCTGTGACAAGTTTAAGAGTCATAACGGTGTCGCCACATAACAGTTAAATCTACATTTAAAATATACTAAAATATACTACTACCAGGTGGTGCCACCTGTATTACAGAAACATTCATTAGTTTTAAAAATACACCAGTAGATGGCATCAGAAACAATCAGTGGTCCGGCAAGGCGTCAGACCTGAGAACAAGTTTCCGGAGGCCTATAGTTGTCTTATGAGATAGTATGCGGGCCCCCTTATTAGAATATTATTGCAAGTTCCTAGTTTTCCCGCCTTAATAAACAAGGGGGGGTCCGATAAGGGGGCGAAGACCCGAAAGCATGTTCCTGAGTCCTATAGCTGTATTACCAGATAATATGTGAGCCCCTTATTAGAACACTATTCCAAATTTTGAGTTTTCACACCATAACAATTACAGGAAATTACATCTACTTTTAAAAATATGCCACCAGGTGGAGCAACGATCAACCTCTTATTACAGAAAACTTTCATTAGTCTAGAAATACAGCACTATATGACGCCATAAGTAAACAAACAAAACCAACCAATCAGAATATAGACCCTGAAGCCTACAATGAATGGCCGTCAAAACAAATTGGCCACCAAAACAAAAATGGCCACAAAAACAAAAATGGCCATCAATCAAAAACCAGGGGGCGTGGCCTGTCCTTAGGTCCTCCAATCAGAACAAGCAACCTGGGGCAGTATGCGCGCACACGATCAATCATCTGTGTGCTGTGGACGTCGGCAGGTGGGGAAGGGAAGGGGTGGGTCACGTGAACCCATTTAATAGTAACGTAATCCAATTAAATGTGGTGGGGGATACGTGGGCTTCTACTATTGTTCCTAAAATGCGGTATACCCTTTTGTAGTATTTCAATTGTGCTCAAATATGCTTTAGACACACCATTTGTGCCTTTTTGGTTTCGGAGATATTTTGAAAAATCGCTGAAGGGTTAAAAGAACGCTTAACCCCTCCAAAATTTGAACCTTTCCTAAAACGCGGTATACCGTTTTGTAGTATTTCAATTGTGTTTTGTGTATACCATTTGTGCGTTTTTTGTTTCGGAGATATTTTGAAAAATTGGAACCTTTCCTAAAATCCGATATACCGTTTTGTAGTATTTAAATTGTGCTTTAGTACACACAATTTGTTCCTTGGTTTTGGAGATATTTTGAAAAATCGCGGAGTGGCTAAAAGAACGCACAGTCCCTTCAAAATTGGCTACAACTTGTAACGTGCACAACTGTTGAGCACGTATGCAAAGAAAAAAGTAAATAGGAAGAAGAGGGAAAAGGACACCTCGACTAGCAGCTAGAGGGCATTTGGATGCGTGGGGAACATTGAGGTTAGGGAGAGAAAGGAAAGAAAGGTATATATGTAGAACGAAGAACAGAAATTTGGACGCCACGAGTTTTTAAGTAAAATACAAAAAAAAGCCCTTTCCTCAAAACTCGAAACAGGAAAGGTAACTCACAACACGGGGAAGTAATTATACAATGAGATAAGTAGTTGGATAGGTTTCCTGTAAAAGAAAGGTTATACATACACAAATTTTATATACTTAGATAGAAATAATCGACAAAATAGTACCAAAACTTTTATTCAAATAAAGTAAACCCCAAAAGTAACTAAAGGTTGCAATTATTCTTTGTTTAACTTAAACAGGTAGTACTTATAGTAATTCACTGTAATATAATATAAAAATGAAATGAAGCATTAAACGTACAGGTCAAATGAATTATGAACCTGACTATCTAAGGTAATATTCAATTGAATATAACATGGTAGAAATTAATAATCGATGTAATCCATGTGGTGTAACAAAAGGAATTTAAATCAAAGGTCTAATTAAATTAAATTAGGATGATCCCCAGGTAATGAAGTTTGAATTTAGAATATCTTTTTAGCAAAACAAGAAAAATGATATTTATATTAACATCAACATTGCCATTGCTAATTCAAATGCACAGGCCTCCCAACAAAACATTTAAATGTATTGTACAATGTACAATAATAAAAACCAAATAATAAATTAGTTAAACAATAGAAGTCAATTATACATTAGTTTCCCAATGAGACGAATATTTAAACATTATATAGTTAATAACGCAACAATAATACACAGAGCTCGACGATAAATGCATTTGCCTGTGGATAACCTATGTTTACAAAAAGAAATAATATGTATGAATAAATGGAAATGGTGTAATATTCACTTTGTTTTAAAAATAATGCAGATAACTATATTAAATTTTAAAGTGAAATAATTGTTTTAAGTGAACCTATGACAAGGTATTTGCATTCACACACAAAGGCATATAATTATATTTTAACTTAGCTTTGGAATTCGTCCTGTTGTCGGAGTTCGATAAAAACACATTTATGGTTGTCTGAGTTATCCCCAGAGTAAAGTAATAGTAGAAATAAACGTAGAAGTAAAAGTAAACGTAGAAGTAGAAGTCGAACCACTTCACGAGGTTCACAAAGTAGAAATTCCGAAATAAACTTATGTTCGTAACCAAAGTTAGAGATATTTAAAGTATTTTTCTTAAAGTTTGTAATTTTAAATTATAAGATAACTGTGGTGATGGCTGAACGGTTTTAATAACCTTTTATATCCGTAAAATGCGTAAAAATAAACAATACCAATTAATCATTCCTTATACTGAAGAACAAATATAAATCCGACTTTCGTCGATGGATGAAATAAATCCAGAAATTATTTGATTCCTCTATGAATTAAAGCGTGGCTTGCACAACTTTTTAAGAACCTACTAAATAACATTCAATGTTACCAACTGTTACCAGTGGTTTCAACTTCTAAAAATAGTAAAAGTAAGAGTGACCATCAACAATTTTGAACATTAAATGATTTACTTTAGGAAAATAACATAATGAGAACAACGTTAAATAAGAAAATAATAGGAACAGCAGTGAACAAATAACTTTAATAGCTATCTGCTTAAATAATGTAACATCCAAAATAATGGATGTTACAAACTTGTCTCCCCCCCCCCCCCCCCCAACACAACTTGCATGTAATTAGTCAACCCCCATGTCACATGGTTGTACTACAACTTATCGTCATCTTGGACCCCCTTTTTCCACCAAGCGGGACTGCGCTGTGGCCCAATTTCTAGAGCTGCGCTGGGCTTCTGCAATTATTCCTGAGTCTCAGTTCCAATGCGGGGCCCGTATGGTGGGTCATTCCCAAACTAGGGCTCAATAGCATCTCATAGGAAGCACTAGAAGCTCCGCAACTTCGCCCACAGTCACAACCCCATTTTAGAGCCCCTTGCTTTGTTCGTGTTACCGTCTTGTGGTGTATTTTGAAAGCTAGTGAAAAGTTTCCTATAATTGGTTTATCACCATCTTCTAGTGGCATATGTATAAGATGATAGTTAAAGGCTTTTTTCGCTGCCTTGCCCCCGTAGCACTTTTTAACGTACAGCCATCTTTAAAATATATTGAGTTAGATGTTAATTAAAAGAATTACCTTCGATTAATCTTCTATTAGATTTTTCACGTCACCTACCAGCAGAAAAAACGTGTTAGGTGTTGGTACATTTCTATTTTCTATTTGAAATAGTAATTAATGTTTATAATCATAAGACAATGGCTGTATTTAGCCGCAAGGCTTATTCCAAAAACTAGTGATCAAGTAAACGCTTAAACACAAAACATGTAAGTCTGCAAACATTAACGATTCAGGGGTTTTCCCGGAGGTAAAAAGCTTTTACATAACGTGCATTTAAAATTGTTGTAGTTTAAACGGATTACACTAAAAATCCCAGCAGCCATATCTAAAACAGTTGCTACACAAACAGACGAATTACCGTTGATGATAAAAGGATTAAAATTGGATCTGAATATTTACGATGTTCAAAGAAAGTTGCAAACAAAGGACCTGAATAATAAATAAACAATAGGTACGCATCCCCAAAACAAAAGAAACTAGCCAACAACCCAGTGAAACACCCCAAACAAGCACGAAAACAACGGTTTCTCAACTATAGAAATATTTTTAAAACTAATGGAAGATTACTGCAATCGTTATAGAGGAACGATTTTAAATTTGAAATGGTGCTGTATTATTTGTTGTGACTTTTGAATTTCCGTCGGTGTTCGTTTGAAATAAAAATATATGGGCGTTAATTACCGTAAACCAATTTAATTAGAGGTACAATGTAACCGAATAAAATATATTGCGTAAGACGTTAATTAAAATCGCTATCTTCGACTAATTGTCTCAAATTTTTCATGTGGTCCTTCGGCAGAAAAAAAACCGATTAAGAGTTGGTATTTATTGCTCTATTTAGCCGTAGGGAATTACATTTTTGCTGTATTTGCCTGTAGGGCATTACATCTTTATGGTTACAGAATGTTTAGCACACTAAATGGTGGTACACACTCATCAAGTCAAAAAAAGGGGTTTTATTATTTCAATAAGACAATTGCATACCACGCTCATCAAAACAAGGCGTTTGTTTATTTTAATAAAGGCTTAAGATGTTGATTTCGGCCATAACTTATATATCTCTAATGAAAATCCGGTGACTCATACAAAAGTGCTAAGAACAAATGGTCCTTGTTGTTTTTCGTGTTTGCTGTTTGTCATTTCCTTTCTTTTGGGTACTGTGTGTTTGTGCAAGTGTTTATTTTTGCGGTTAGGTGGTGGTGTACATGGTTGCATGTTAATTAAATAGCTTGTTTAACGTCTTTGATTAGGATATTTAAATTGTTCCTTGTTGGAGGCGTTGGTATGTCTTCTTTCTGGTTTGTTTGCAATGTTTAGATAAAATGAATAAATAATGCAGATAGAAGCACAATTTGGCATAATTCTATAGCTATAAAATATCCTTTTTATAAAAAAAATTATGATATTTGAGGCTGGGCATTCTATTAGCCCTCTAACATTTTTCCCCAATACGTACTAGAAAAAAAGTTAATGTTGATGTTGTTTAAAACGTCAATATTTTGAAGGGATGAACGTCCTTTTAGCCTCCAAACAATTTTTCAAAACATCCAAAACAAAAGGCACAATTGGTGTGTACAAAGAAAATTTGAAATACACCGAAACGACGTACTTCATTCCATGAATAGTTCAAACTCCCGCCAATTTCCAAAATATCACCAAAATTAAAAAGGCTAAATGGTGTGTATTCGATCACAATTAAACATAATTCAAATATTACAAAACGGTAGACCACATTTTAAATACAGTTCAATTTTTGGAGAAGCGAAGCCTTCTTTTAGTCCCTCCGCGATTTTTCAATATATCTCCAGAACCAAAAAGGCACAAATATACTAAAGCACAATTGAAATACAAAACGGTAAACCGCATTTTAGGAAATGTTCTAATTTTGGAAGGGCAAAGTGATCTTTTGGCCTCTTTGCGATTTTTCAAAATATCTCCAAAACGAAAAAGGCACAAATGGTGTACACTAAAGCAAAATTGTAATACTGCAAAACAGTATATCGCATTTTACAAGACGCAAATTTTGGTGGGGCTAAACGTTCTTTTAGTCCCTCCGCGTTTTTTAAATATATCGCCGAAACCAATAAGGCACAAACGGTGTGTTTAAATCACAATTGAGGTACAACTGACAACAAAACATTTTCCATTTCAGAGTTGATGGGGGTGGGGCTAAGTGAAGGCCTCAGAGTAGGCAATAATCTTGTATATCTAAAAGCTTAAAACATACTGCTAAGTGTGTATATATATATATATATATATATATATATATATATATATATATATATATATATATAATGAAGTTTAGACAGTTATATAAGTTTAAACTGATTTAAACTTATATATGCTGTCTAAACATACCACTTCGTATTGGTATATCTAATGTTAAAGTTCCGCAAGACAAATACTAATAAATGGTGTTGTGGATTTTGATTTATAAATGAGAAAATATTGAATCGAAAATGTTGAAAATTGTTTTTTTTTCATTGATTTTATTAAATGCATAAATAAAAAGTTTACCTGGAGTAGGATTTGAATTTTGTGACAAAGTACCTATTAGATTTTGGATAACTATTATGTGAGATATTTTTGTCTAAACTGCATAATAGAGATTAGAATCTAAAATTAAACATTGTGCATTGTAAATGTCGCAAGATTGGTTTTTAAGAAATTACTTATTTATTACCCTAAGCTGCTTATACGAATAAAAACCTATTCAGTACAAATACTCTTTGATATTGTCGTAACCCAGACGTACCCTATCTTGAAACGTGTAATTTGTACTTGTTCGCACTAATGCAAATTCAAGAGACAAAACAATAGCTAAAGGATGCATCTTAATTTGACTGATAAGATGCTACTATTAATTGCTTAAATTGATGTCACTGGGAATAATGCTACACCGGCTAATGTTAGGCTTACTCCAATTAATAGCTTAAAGCTCCCTTACTGGCCGTGATTAAATAATCAGAGTTGATTTACAAATCTGATCTAGAACTCGCAAAATTCTAACCTGATTAAAATAAAAACAGTGATCGTCTAGGGGGCAAATAACCTACGTTGTGTAATGTGCAGGAGATAGGGTCGGATAAGGTTAATTTGTTGCATAAGGTGGCAGGTAATTAAATGAAACAAAACTGTAATTGAGATGAACGAGTGGCGCTACCTGGTGATTCGCTCGTCATCCTATTTACATCGGGAGAAAAAGAATCACCAAGAAAACTCCCTTTATTCCGATAATAATCACACAAAGAAAAACAAAGATCAGATAACACAAGTAATCAAAGCAATCAAAGGATTAAATATGTATCAACACTACTCTATCGGTATTAAAGGCGTACAAAATCTATCACATTGCCTAAAACGACGTTTAGTCACAAATAAACATAAAATCAGGTCTATAAATGGTATTCAAATTAAAGCAAAATAAACAAGTAATAAATAACAAACAGGGGATCCATTTTGGAACCAATTCCTGTCTGATTTTAGTTAAATAATTACATATAAAGCAATATACAGGGTGTGGGACAACCGGACATAAACAGAACACAAAAAAACAAAGGACATCATTAAATCAAGTTAAAAGGCGTACCTTACAACATTTAAATATCACCAAAATAAAATGCAAGGCAATTTCAATAAATACACATAAAGGCAATAAATATAAACAGTGTGATCGTATCCACAATAAGATCGTCAATCAATCTAAAAAAGAAAAGGAAAAGTGTAATCCCGATCATGTGGCCCTTTGGTTTAACCAATCAGGACGGTTATTAACAACAAAATACATTAAGCACTCTAGTAATACATATTACAAATTCAACCTACATAAAAAAATAACAACAGAAAATTAAACAGGTTACAGATTATTTAAGTAGACACAAATGAGAGGGCAAGTACGTTACACATACAAATTTGTGGATACGAGCACAACAAATGATACACATGTACAGTAACAATGAATGATATAATGGATTACACAGAAAACCATTCAAAGTATAACCTCTGACATAAAGTCCTGCAACACCTATTCACCCACATGATTAGTACGTATTATTACAAATGCAAGATAATAACGCTCTCAATTCCTCTTAGGCATAAAACAAAACACAAAAATATAGACATATAGGCATATAACGGTAACAAGAGGGACATTTGGATAAATATATATATATATATATATATATATATATATATTTAGATCATTAGGGTCAGCTTCTGACTTTATACCTATGATCGTTTGTGGTTTTATCATTATAAATACAGGTTGGAATTATCAATACACAAAATAGAACACATAAAGAGAGAAAGAGAGCGTGCTTCGCTATGCTTGCGTTAATTCAATAAACACAACAGTTTTGCAGGTCCGGGTCTCAGTTTGGCTTGAACAATTTAAATGAGTAGGTAGAATGACCTTTTCTGTGTAATTTCACAAACCGTAAAATCTTTTCTTTTACTTACATTATCAATGTAGGTTATCCTTTTAAGCTTTCACCAGCACAAATGTTTAAATACTCAGATTTATCGATTAACACAAAACAACGAAAAGAAGATCTAATTAAACAAACACCGAATCGATCTCAAATCTACTCCCGCACGCTTTGAAAATTCTAATCAGACTCCCATATCTAAGCCCAACAAAACGTTTCTATTCCCTCACCCCCTATTTTCTATATCAACTAACAAAAGCAATAAAACTATTTCGTGTGAACGCTTTTGACTTTAATTATACAAAGAAACATTATTTCTAATTAACATGTGCAATCAACCGTAGAAATCCTGTATTTCAAATATCACATTTCAATCCCTGAACAACTTATGCTTTGACCGCGGTGTAATTTTTTGTATAATACTGACATTTTTATTTTCAAAACGCTTTTATAAACATATTTAGTGATTTGTCTTGCCCTTCGATAAAGGCAGTTTAGCCTCCACCTGCAACTTAAACATCTGCTTGGGGGCCGCCCTTAGTTAAAACCCTACACAAATTTCTTACAAAAACAAAGAAACCAACCATTCTCAATAACAATTATTATATAATAACTTTTAGTAATTAACTTTTGCTAGCGCGACAACAATTTTAATCGGAATATTTTCAATGTATTCATCAAATTTTCGTAGCGTGCTACCTACAATATTATCAAAAGGATTAGGAACTATTACAAAGTAAGACTTTCAATTTTGTTCCGGAAATTCCAATCCCTTTTAAATACATATTCATAAAAGAATAATATGAAATTGTAAGTAAGAAATTAAGTACAAAGGATTTTTTTATTATGGTACAGTTTTGAAAGAAATGTATCAATCATTTGTTAATTTTTAGTATTTTTCAATTCACGTGCATAATTGTATTTATTTTCTGAAATTCAATTCAATTGTGTTGGAGTACAAATTATCTCAACACTTCCATACTGATTTTTTTTCGAATCCTTCAATAAGAACAGTTTTAGAAAAGAATGCAATCAATTTTATTATTTTAGTTTTGTTTAAAACCTCCAAGATTGTAATAATTCAGTTTCCATTTAGTTCAGTATTGAATTTCCCAAAAAAGTATACTATTTTAGAAAAATTATCAAACGTCAAAAGTTACTTGGGACGTGTGTTACCGGTAATTAGTGTAAGGGGTGTTTCTTATAAAGATTAATACTGATTACTTTCGTCTATTTGGCAATTTCTCCAAATAACAATAGATAGGTGGGGTTTTAGTTCTTCTGCAATTTGAAAATCGATTGATGTTCAGTTTGATAAGCCCAGAAAAAGAGTGCGTTAAACACTATTTTGAAAAAGATATCAATAATGAAACTTTGCCATCTTTTACGAAGTGCCAAAATCTAATTATACAGGCCGATGTTTTAAAACATCGAACCGCAGCGCAAGTAAAAGCTTGGGTAAACGGGGAAATAAGAAGAAGGAAAGCCAGGCCACTAAAGAATGTCAAATGTAAGTAATATTTATATATTCTAATTTGAATCTTACCAGTGTAATTACAGGTCAGTAGTAATATTAGCTATCAAAATTGTTAAAGATGTTGAAACAGTTTTGTGAAATTTGACAAATTGAAAACATGAACATAAGCCTGTTATCAACGGGCGGCGGAAAAAATACCCCATGAAAAATTACCCCGGAAAACAAACCCCTTGAGAAAATTCCCCAGGCAAAAATACCCCACTGAAAAAATACCCTCGGAAAAAATACCCCGCAAACTCAGACCCATTTACGAGTGTCCCAAACATTTAAATTCAAATTTTGGTTTATATAAGCATCTAGGCATTTCAAACAAAGGATTTATTTCAAAAGGTTAATTACAAAAGATAATACATAACATAATCACTCTTTTCTTGCAAGGCTCATTAGGGTTAGGGTTGTCATTAAAGAAGATTACAATTACCTTTCTCAAATGGTTATTGTTTACAAGAATAATAGAATAACTAAATAGATAGCAATTAACAGATTATCGGAATGCGAAGATTAAATAGATACCATTGATAATGCAAAATTTTCGAATTACTGTTTGGTTATATAGCAATTAACAGATTATCGGAATGCGAAGATTAAATAGATACCATTGGTAATGCAAAATTTTCGAATTACCGTTTGGTTATTTTGCGGGGTATTTTTTCCGGGAGTATTTTTTCAGTGTATTTTTGCCTGAATTTTTTCGTATGTTTTCAGTATTTTTCATGTATTTTTCGCATTCGTAATCAACATAACAGCTTGATAAACGTATAAAGCCAACAGTGGAATACAATTTTAGCAAAGAATACCTACATCATTAAAAAATTAAATATTGTTAAACTGTTTAGAAGATGACAAATCAAAACACTCTCTAACGGTCGAAGACTAACAATGAAAATGTAAACAAAAAAAAATTTAACAAAATTGAATCAACTGATGTAAGTGTAAAGTTATGAAAAACAAAGCAAAATAAAAGCATTCAAAAATATAAACATGGCTTTACACTTTTATCAAACTGTTATATTAATGGAGGCTTATATTTATTTTTTAATTTGTCAAATTTCACAACAATTTTAATGGATAATATTACTACTGACGGAGATAACTGTAAATGTTATCGAAACGTTTAGATTGTATAACTTTAATATACAAATACACCATTAAAAAAACCAAAAAAGATAAGTATTTTAAGAAATTTTACAGTCCGCGCGGCCAAAGAATGCCTGAACGTTGGATGCGCATTCGTACAACTTCAAGTCTCTTAAGCGCGGCATGTCAGTGGCGTCGCCACCAAAAGCGCGTTCCGTTTATTATCATGTATTACACTAATTAATTATTTATTTCTGTTATTAATTTACATACGTACTTGTTAATTTAACTTTATTACAATTATTGGAACAAAACGACAGTGAACCATTTGGTGTCCTATGTGAACTTTAAAGCTCATAATACTCAAATTTATTAGACAAATATATATATATATATATATATATATATATATATAAACAACAAATACTTTCACAATACATAGTAAAATAAATAAGTAGTTTTGCGGTGCGTGTAATGCTAATGGCATTTGCTTAAATTCTCATTAAAGAAATCCTAATAGTTGACATTGCTTAGTATCATTAACAGATCAGCAAATATTCAAAAATGTTTTTATTAGTAAGTTCGTTTTCAACTGTGATTTAAAAGCGAGTGTAGAAATATGAGTTCTACATTGCGAAAATTGATTACCTAAGAAATATAATTTTTTTAAATCCTGAATAATACTCTTAAAATACAGCCTATTCTGTTTCTATAATTAAAAATCGAACTTATACTTTTTTGATTTTCATAAACGATTAAACTGTTGTGTGCATTTGTAATTTAAATATAAAATTTATTACTTGTCAACATGGTTATTTTTTTATTTTATAAATGTTTAAACTATTACTGTTCATATGTAATTCAAATAAATAAAATATTTTAAAATTTCTTGTGGTTTGGTGACGAATAATTGAAAACGCGACACCGACGCCACTGGTAATGCTTTCAGTCGCTATTGCGTTAACGAGTGCGGCCGAATGCACGAACATCCATGCGCGACACGAGGCATTCTTTGGCCGCGCGGACTGTAAAGTTCTTTCAAAATTAAAAATCCAATGACTGTCATTAGTCGTCTATAATTACTAGAATCATCATTTAAATTATGTTAGAAAGAAAATACTCTTTATATTTTGTATTAAATTAAAGTACACAAATATTAATCATTCAGGTAACTACAAGTAATTCGACATTTTCTTATGTTTATTAAAAATGTATGCTTTTAAGGAAGCGGCCGATCTCTGCGCAAAAACGTCGTATTTCTCTAATAACTTTTCACACTCTATTATCGACGGTTATGTGCGTTTTTCTAAATGTTGTTTGAAATGTTCTGATAATTAATTTTTCTTCTGTTGTCCATCTTGTTTTACCTGTAATTACACTGGTAAGATTCAAATTAGAATATATAAATATTACTTACATTTGACATTCTTTAGTGGCCTGGCTTTCCTTCTTCTTATTTCCCCGTTTACCCAAGCTTTTACTTGCGCTGCGGTTCGATGTTTTAAAACATCGGCATGTATAATTAGATTTTGGCACTTCGTAAAAGATGGCAAAGTTTCATTATTGATATCTTTTTCAAAATAGTGTTTAACGCACTCTTTTTCTGGGCTTATCAAACTGAACATCAATCGATTTTCAAATTGCAGAAGAACTAAAACCCCACCTATCTATTGTTATTTGGAGAAATTGCCAAATAGACGAAAGTAATCAGTATTAATCTTTTTAAGAAACACCCCTTACACTAATTACCGGTAACACAAGTAACTTTTGACGTTTGATAACTTTTCTAAAATAGTATACTTTTTTGGGAAATTCAATACTGAACTAAATGGAAACTGAGTTATTACAATCTTGGAGGTTTTAAACAAAACTAAAATAATAAAATTGATTGCATTCTTTTCTAAAACTGTCCTTGTTGAAGGATTCGAAAAAAAATCAGTATGGAAGTGTTGAGATAATTTGTACTCCAACACAATTGAATTGAATTTCAGAAAATAAATATAATTATGCACGTGAATTGAAAAATACTAAAAATTAACAAACGATTGATACATTTCTTTCAAAACTGCACCATAATAAAAAAATCCTTTGTACTTAATTTCTTACTTACAATTTCACATTATTCTTTTATGAATATGTATTTAAAAGGGATTGGAATTTCCGGAACAAAATTGAAAGTCTTACTTTGTAATAGTTCCTAATCCTTTTGATAATATCAAAGAGTATTTGTACTGAATAGGTTTCTATTCGTATAAGCAGCTTTGGGTAATAAATAAGTAATTTCTTAAAAACAAATCTTGAGACATTTACAATGCACAATGATTAATTTTAGATTCTAATCTCTATTATGCAGTTTAGACAAAAATATCTCACATAATAGTTATCCAAAATCTAATAGGTACTTTGTCACAAAATTCAAATCCTACTCCAGGTAAACTTTTTATTTATGCATTTAATAAAATCAATGAAAAAAAAAACAATTTTCAACATTTTCGATTCAATATTTTCTCATTTATAAATCAAAATTCACATCAGTTGCAATTGTCACTGAATTTCCAATTGTAGTAATACACGTAATTTCTGTAGTCTTTTTTTGAATCAACATTTTTCAAGTATTAAAAGAAATACTGATATAGTAATATGTATGTGGAAAAGAAACAAACTGTGTATCTCAAGCATATTGGAGAAACATACATGCGCTTTATTTAATATGGTTTTTTTAATTTTTATTTATTTGCATAAAATAGCTTTTCCCCTAATATTAGAACCATGACCTACGCACTTATGCATCGAAATAATGATTTACCATCTGCTTTTTATTTAAGAATTGCGCCTGTAAACATGGTTTTAATTAAAAAGAATAAATTAATCATTTTTAAAACCTTATTTTTTATATATGTATAGTGTGTCGCATTTAAGAAGACACTCCTATATTTTCGCTATGTGCGGGAATACAGATTTGAATTTTTGCAATATCATAAAGGTTAGCGGGTCACCTTTTTTGAGATGTTCAACATAAATCCAAACCCTAAACTAAGCCTACTATGAATTTACAAAGAGGGCCAATATTTTGCATCGCGTTGGAGATATCGTAAATAAGTATTAGAAAAAGTTGTTCAGAATATTATTTTAACCCCCTGTACCGAGTTTCAAGACAAAATTCGCATTTTTAATTTTTTGCATTACTTTGGTTTACTCAAAATTATTAAGTTTATTATTTTATTGTGATAAATAGTCATCCATGAAAAGTAAAAACTTGGCACTAATGTCAAGTTTAGCACTTGCAAAAAATATTTATTTTAATCTTATGTGAAAAATAATTTTTTATAATTTATTAAGTTCAGTAAAAAGTACACAATCAGAATTTGCATAACAATTAACTAATCAAATCTGATCCCTCTCAACTAGTCCTCTATCTACTTGAATGCATTTTTCGATTGTTTTACAATTCTGTTTTAACTACTCGTCTGAGTTCCGGGGTGGTGATTCCTATACATACTTGCCTTACTATAGCACAAAGTTCATCTCGATTTCTTGGCCTTATTTGGTAAACTTTGTTTTTTACCTTTTCCTAAAAATAAAACTCAAGAGGTGTGATATCGGGAGACTTTGGGGGGCCACAATTCAAAAGGACTATTTCTTTCCATACAACGCATAGGAACATTTTGGTTCAACCATAGACAAATAATCCGTGAATTGTGGATGGACGCCATCTAAGTGTACATGCATATCTTGTCGCACATTCAGAGGAAAATCTTGTATCCCAAAAATCCACCTCAAAGAAGTTCACTAAACGACCCGCATTTAATGATTGATGAAGCAAAAACGGACCAATTATTCGGTCTCCTAAAATGCCACACCATACACTGACTCTCTGGGAATATTGGCCTTTACAATTTATAATACAGTGAAGATTATCTCTATTCCAGTACCTACAGTTTTGAGACGATACAACTCCATTAGTGGTGAATGTGGTCTCGTTAGTAAACATAATCTTTTCCAGAAAATGTCCGTAACATTTAAATAATTACCTTGTGCCCAGTAACATAGGCTAATCTTTTATTCTAATCAATTTCTTTTTGTGTATGTAAGAACTTCGGTTTATAGGGCTTCATATTGTGACGAACGAAACATTTTGATTTTATCCTTGCTAATATTCAGTTCAGACGATAAATCTCTAAGGCTCATGCTCGAATTGGCTGATTCATCGCCAATATATTGTTATCCTCAGGATACAGGTGTATTCGACGAGGTTGTACCATCCGGATGGATTCTAGTTATAAAAGAGCATTTACAGCAGCTGCTTCTCCATGAGTAATGGGAGCACGTTGTGGAGGCCTCAAGTTAAACTCTGCAGCATCTTCTCTGCTACTACAAGCAAACCAACCGAATTATTTCAATTTTTTTTCCTTCAAGTCAATTGCATTTTAATTCTGTAATCAAATCACTGACTAGAACTTAACGCAATAATCTAAAAGTTTATTCTGACTAACATTTGACACTAGTGCCAACTTTTTACTTTTTATTTATCACATTAAAAGAAACCTGTAATAATTTTGCGTAAAGACCAAAATAATGAAAAAAATAAAAAATGAGAATTTTGTCATGATGCTCGGTACAGGGAGTTACAATAATATTCTGAACCATTTTTTCTAATACTATTTTTCGATATCCCTAACGCGAAGCAAAATATTGAAAATGACCATCTTTGTAAATTCGCAGTAGGCTTAGTTTACCGTTTAGATTTAAGCTGAATATCTCAAAATGTATGATCCGTCAACCTCTACGACAGTACAAAAATTCAAATATGCATTCCTTCAAATCAAAGTTATTATGCACCGGACATCCGTCATGTTGAAACCATATCATTGTTTAAATTAAAATTGGCAACTGCCGGTCCAACTTCCTCCTGTATCAATTGCAAATACCGTTCTCCAGTCAATGTTCCGCCTATGAAATACGGACCTATACCACGATGTCCTAGTAAACCAAGCCATACATTAACACTTCCACAATATTCACTTTCATTTGACTTATACAGATGTTGATTGTATGTGTCGATGTGATTGTATCGATAATTTTGTGTATTGTGTATACCATGCGTTGCAAATGAACATTCATCCGAGAAAAGTACATGATTTAAAAAATGTCTATTATTGTTGATAATTTCGACCATATTCCCGCAAAACTGCATTCTATTAAATTTATCTTCTTGAAATATTTATTGTTGTTTCATGTATTTGTAGGATTTAAAGGTTGAGGTTGGTGTTTGGCTCTTTAAAATTTGTGGACGGTTGAATGAAATATTCCGTGTACTTTACGAATTTGCCGTAAACTCCGATTTTTATCTTCGACAACATCCAAAACCACTTCCAAATCACGATCTTTGTATCTTAAAGCCAAAGGATTCTTGCAATTGTACGGTTTATTTACGCTTCCCGTGGATTTTACATTTTCAATAATATTTGAAAGATGGCTTTTTGCGGTTCAGGGTGCATCTAATATTTCTCCAAGAATTACCAGAATAGTAGAATACAATAAATTTTACTTTTCTTCTGGTATAATAATTCATTTTAATTGTGAATTGGAAATAAGTGTGATTATTTTTGTACAAATTTAACAATAATGTACTCAAAGTCAAGGCAATCAGATTTTGAGAATGAAAGTTAAAAATGTACCAAAATGTCTCGAAAACGTTTAATTTAAAGTTATTGTAAAGACAATCACTGAATTAAATGCATTATTTTTTTCTGAACAACTTATTTATTTAACATTTTTGACGAAGTTAAATCCCTGTCTCCGAAACAGATTTACACGGTGTATATATACAAATATAATCCTGAAAACTGTGAAATTTGGTTATTATTTTGTTTTTTATCCGATCCCCATTTACAAAAGGAATCCTAATCTTTAACTTAATGGCATTTACTATTTAAGATAACTATCTCGGATTATACACATTATTTCACACTTTTCAATGCAAATACCAATAATAATAAAAAAGAAACGTTAATTGGAGTGAGAAATAATATCAATATTAGACTGGGAGTTGCTATTGTTACACAAATTAAGTAAATTTGCTTATGGCATTTGTTACGAACCACATCTACCTGGGGATGCACTGGATTTTACCTGAAAGTAGATAGAGAGAGAGAGAGAAAGGTAGCTTATTAAGAGTAAGTTTGCAATCGTATTTCAACCTTACACTCAATTAAAAATTAATAATTTTTTTCACTAAATTATAATACCCCTTAAGATTACACTTTAAAGTACGATTTAAAACAGGTCTTAAAAAATTATTAAGAATTAAGACACGTAAGAGTTAAAAGATAAATGTAATTAACAGTAACTTGAAACAATATATTGACAACTTACATACCTAAATGAAATCAACTCTTACTCCCTAAGCAGACAATTTTAAAAATAATGTTTTTTAAAAACTGATTAACAATCACATTAAAGTCTGTCACATAATATCAAATTATAAAAATTGTATGTGATCAACTTTTGTTATTCTAAACTCCTTCAATTCAAAAGCTAAATATTGAATTAAAGTGGGTTAACGGGTGTCTCGTTTAATTTTTGTTGCAGGTGAATAAGTAAATTTAAAAACAAAACAAATTTTAAAACTTTTTTTTCTAATCCGGTGAAATTAAAAAACTAAGATTATTCTTTAGCCATCTAAAACAATAACATTAATCTAATATCGCAAGATACCGTGTGTACAAATCGATAAAGCAAAATTTTTCAGAGATAATATTAGGATTCAAAGAAGTCATTGATGCACTTAAAGCAGACAAAGGCAATCCAAGATAAATGACTGCTGACTTCGGAATCAACTCAAAAGCTTTCATAAATAATGAAATTATATTGTTGTACTCGTCGTAATAATTATGTTCTGAGTTGTTCTAGCCGGGAATACTTAAGTTTTAAAGCGAGAAGCCTGGAACAAGTCTCTTTTGCCCAAGAAAATAGAAAAATAAAATTTTTCGATCAAGAGTAAAGTGTTGTTGTTCTGGTCTTATAAATTTTGTTCTGACTTGTTCTACACTGTTATAAACATGATCTAAATCGACAATGCTGGAAGTTATTTTGTTTATGAAAAAGTACCTGAAAACTTTTCTTTCTAAATATCTCTTAGTTTGACCAATTAAACTAATACTTTGCAACAATGTTCAGAACAACTAGAATAACCTAGAACATCCTTGAAAAGTTTGATTTTCAAAAAGTGGGGGGCCGCTAACAAAACATTTTATGTTATATCTTTGTAAATACATCTTTAGGAGAGTTTGTACTTTGGAACAATGTTTGGAACAACTAGAACAATCCAGAACAACCAAAAAATTGTTTTTTTTTAAATGGGGGCCACTAAAAACATGTTTTGTTATATCTTTGTAAATACATCTTTCGGAGAATTCGTACTTTAGAACAATGTTTAGAACAATTAGAACAATTCAGACCAACAAAAAATTTGGATTTTTCAAAAAATGGGGGGTCGTTATAAAAAACCGTTTTCTTGTGTTTTTTCTCGTTTTTTGGGTTTTAGCCTTATAACTCTGGAACAATATAGAACAAACATAGAACAACCTGGAACAACAAAAAAAATATTAAAAATTAAAAAATGGGGGGCTAACTTTATACACACCAATTTATTTGGGTTTCAGTTCTGTTATCTTTTAAATATAATCTAATAAAACAATTAAAATACATTTGTATAGTTATGTTCTTTCTGGCCATTTTCCATTACATGTTTCGTATTTCCGGACTATACAGGGTCCTGCATCTTAGCCCCCGTCGTCTACTACATCTAAATGATTTATATTAGAAAAAATATTAAAATGGAGCAATAAAATGCTTGCTAGACAGAACATTTTAAAAATATTTTCACAAATACAGGGTGGCCTATATGTCCATGACAACACAAACATATATTTTTAATGGAACACCCTATACATATTTCCAAAATTGAATTCTCCTCGCTTCGTACATAACCTCAACATAATTTCAGGATCTTATACCGGGTGCTTTCAAAGATATGATAATTTCTTTGTCTGAATAGCCAAGTGTTGTTTACTCTGTATCTTCCAAGAACAAACGAAATTAATTATTATTTGTAGTAGGATATTTTATGTGTATGGTCTATTTTATTTTTATGCAGGTGGCTACACGAAATATCGGACGTCGTGTACAGTGTGGCCGAAAACGAGAATCGTAGATTATCTCGTAATTTTCAAATGTAAACCGTATATTTTTAATCGGCATGGGATATGTTATTTGCTACTCTATCAATTTTATTAAGCATTCCCTATACCCAAACCCACTCGTTTTTTAGTTAAAACGTCTTTATCCGAAACTACCCCTTACTAATCAAAACTACGCGTAAAAGTTATATCTTTTAAAGGGAACACCTGTATATTTTATTCCTATCGGATGCGGAATAAAGTACGCAACATCTTTTATATTTGTAATTATACTGATATGTCTCAAAGTTTCAGAGATATTCATCAAAAGATGTTATTAGACACAGATTTGTAATATTAATAATATTATTTACTACAAATTTTAATATTTAAATGATATATTTACAATCGGGCTAGTATCTTTTCTTTAATATGCTCTTCTACCGCGTTAAAATACGTTAGACATGAAGCGTAAACTAAGGTGAGTAAAAAAACTATCATTATCATACTTTCTTGGAAAAAATAAGGTATCTAATAGCTGACCATGGAAAAAAATGCATGGTAATTGTCAAATAAACATTAGCGTTTCAATTTACGTATCAACTATAAGTTTTGTACATTGTTAGTTGCGTGTTACTAAATATTATTATTTATTTGCATTACGACTATTTTTAGGCGGTAATTATCCATTTTAGTGGTTTTGCTTCTTGTGATGGATTACCAGAAAGCTGAGCTCGTGCGTATGATTTTTATACTAGAGGAAGAAACTCTTTTCTGGCACGTCGAGTTCATGCAGGGCGTTATCCCGAACAAAGACATCTAGACAAGCGAAGCGAACAACTATTTGATATGGTTTTGGAGCGACGTATCGTATTTTTCAATTGGTCCCAACATAAAATTGAATAACTTTTCTAAGGTTTTGCTCTAGGATGAAGTCACATTCCACAAAAATGGCCATCACTTCCACTGAGATCAGAATACGAGGATTTTCAGGCAGATTCACTATCTACACAAATGGTCAATAAATGTCTGGGGCGAAATTATTGGTGAACATGTTATCTTATTTTTTGAATGGGCATTTGAATGGAGCTGTGTATCTTGATATTTTGGAAAATCATTTGCAAAATCTATGTGCAAATTTTCCAATAACTGTGAGGAATGAAATGTGGCGCAACTCGATGGAGCCGCCGCCCATTATTCCGTTTACGTCAGGCACCATCTTAACCCGGAGGAAATACGGTGGGGTGTAATATACCCCAACACTCTTTAAAACGGCATTAACGTGACGCTTCGGTTCACCGCGACCTTGTCTAGATTCCTTCACGCACGTGCCTAATATACAACTGCATCAAATTCAGCCGCAGTTCAACCTCTGAGTGAGATATATCACGTGCAATTTATTTTGTCGTGTCATACCCCACCGTAATGATTACGCAACACTTGATAAACCTCCATGTCCCACCATACCGATTGCGGAACAAATTGTTTTGTGACCTGTTCCGCTCAAATAAATCGTTTCGGTTGATTTTATTACAAAAACTAGGTAAGATATTTGATAATTAATCGCAATATCAACAAGTAATAATGTATATTTGTAGAAATAACTGAACATGAAAAGGAACAAGCTCGATTATTGCAGAAAGCGATAGCATAAGTCGCGATAGTGATTATAAAACTGATCAAGAAACGTATGATATAGAAACCGAAGAAGATTTTGTGCAAGTAAATGCATATACTGGAAAGGACTGTACAAAATGGGTGCCAAATCATGCAAATTTGCGAGTAAGACAAAGGAAGGAGAACATAATTACACAACTTCCCGATGTTAAGCCATTATTTGCAGACATCAAGGAAGCCGGTGCAATTTGGAGTTCAACAATACAATGATTTCCGATATAGTTAAATATACAAATGAAAAGTTAAAGGAAAAGCAAGAACGTCTGACTCGTACTGATACAAATCGTTTAGCAAAACCAATAAATATAGAATAAATGAAAGCATTTATTGGAATTTTATACGCTTCAGGTCTACTTAAATCAGAAAGGCAAAATATTAAAGACATATGGGGCACAGATGGATTTGGAGTAGACATATTTCAAACTATGATGAGTGAAAAAGATTTGGATTAATGTTACAATGCTTGCGTTTCGATGATAATCAATCGAGAGCCACACGAAGTGAGGTGGATAAATTAGTTCCAATTAGAACCATATTTGATCAATTTATGGAAAATTCTCAATCAACATATATTCCCAGGGAATATGTTACGATAGATGAAAAATTGGAGGTTTTTAGGGGACGGTGCTCCTTTCGCCAATACATACCCAATAATAAGCCAGCGAAATATGACATAAAAACATTTGCAGTTGCCGATGCAATTACATTTTATGTATTAAATCAAGAGGTATACGTGGGAAAGCAGCCACCAGGTCATATGAAGTCTCTATAACAAACCAGAAGATATTGTAATAAGGTTGAGTAATTTTTTTAAAACTACTCGGCGTAATATTACGTTCCACAATTGGTTCGCAAGCTATAATCTTGCTGTTAGACTGCTAAATGAATACGAATTGACGTACGTTTCTACAATTCGTACAAACAAAAGAGAAATTCCTCAGGAATTATTTCAATGCAGAAATATTATCATACATAGCTCTGAATTTGCTTTTCAGAAATATGTAACCCTAGTCTCGTATATACCAAAGCGGGGTAAAAATGTATTGCTGCTATCTACACTTCACCACGACAAAGCAATAGATTCAAGTACCGGAGAGAAGTAAAAACCGGAGATCCAGTAGTTCTGACTAACTAAATTACTATATTTAGCAAAGGTCTAGAGTTCCTGATATGAAAAAAAAAATTTTTTGAAAAGTAAAAAAAATTAAAAAAATTTTAAAAATTCAATTTTGACATGCAATAGTTCCAATCCACTTTGGATGTTATTTTATTCATTCCTAAGAGTTCTCGCTAATTTGAATTTATTAAAATTATAATAAAAAATCAAACAGTTACAGCCCTTTTCCTTATAAAAAGAAAATGTTAACAAAAAACATGTTAAAGAGTTCTAATAGTTCTCGCAGCAGATTTGGATAGTATTCGAAAAGTTCTGAAAGAAATTCTAATGATCGAAAGCAATTCGATTAATATTTATAGAATTATTCGACTTGAAAAAATTGCATAGCTTAAATTTTGCAAGTATCAACGGTAAATATGTTGAAGAGTTCCAATAGTTCCAAAATAGTTCTCGTGTAGTTCTCGACATGCACAATACCATTCCAAAGAGTTTCGATGTTAAAGTTAATTAGAAAATTTTTTTAAAAATGAATTTATCCGAAAAATGGGCTATTTTTTATTAACCCAGATATGCCTGAAATTTAAACTTTTGAAAACTGCTGTTTAATGAGTTAATTTCTACTATTCTAAGTTTAAACAACCACAAAAAAATTGCAAAAAAAATTTATTACATACAATAACTGCACAATGAGGTGTCCTTTTTAAAGGACAGTAGGCAAATGTATACAAACTTTTAAAACTGAGCATATATAAATTGTATTTCTTTAAATCGTATGGTAGCTTACAAAACAGTCAACATGAAGTGCCACGTCACACTTTTGACACTTAGTTTTCACTTTCTTATGACAAACCCAGCAACGAGTTTGTTTTCTTGTGATCCAATAAAATGATCCATACGGTCATATCTTCTATCTGCATTTTCCAAGTTAGAGGGACGACTTCTTTTAAATGTTTTGCGTGAAGAATTTTCCAATATTGCAAAAGCAATCCGTCTTCGAAAGGTAACTTGATCCATTTTGCCGTTTTGTTGACGATGAAGCTGCCAGGCATTGTGGACTGCAAGATCGATAAGGTGATTAAAAATTGGAATGTACCATTTTTTTCCTCTTGTGGAAATTCGGTATAGGCTTATATTCTCATCACATCTGTCTACGCCTCCCATATTGTAGTTATAAACTGAAATAACCATAATACGCTTGTTTTTCTTTCTATCATATCTGGATACCTTCGTTATGGGAAACGGAAACATATAATTTAATGCAATATTTACAACACTATTGTGATTCCAACGAACTACCGCAATAGGTGCCTCTGAAGCAATCTTGGTGTCAAAGATACCCCGACTTTCTTTCTTCATTTCGTCTTTTGATTTCAATGGACACTTCAGCATTCGATTTTCTCTCATGGTACCCATTCCTCTTATGTTCTGTAAGCTAAGAGTGTGGAGTAAGGGGAATGTTGTAAAGAAATTATCAAAAAAAATATGATATGGAAAATTTCTCAGTGACTGTAGAACTTCAGCATACTGCAAAACAATAGAGGGTCCCAAACCATACTCGCGATACCTCTCATCGATAACACTTTTGGCTCCCTGGTACGGTTCCATCCACACAACATATCCCGCTGATGTAGCACCAATCCAAAACTTATAACCGTAACGGATAGGTTTTCCCTGTATAAACTGCTTACAAGGGTGCCTTCCGTAGTACGGTATCATTGCTTCGTCTACACAATGGTTTTCTGAGTGAATCATATTTTCTTGAAATTTTCGATTCAAAGCGTCAATTAGTGGACGCATTTTAGCAAAACGATCGGATTTGTCCAAAGCTTCATTATCACAACAATGAATGTTAGAAAAAATAAAATCGAAGCGATCTCGCGACATCGCATGGATAACAAGTTTATGTTGAGTGTCTTCCCCATTTTCCCAATACATACGTCGTCTTGATACGCTAACATATCCGCTTAAAATAAGAATACCGATAAATTTTTTCATTTCTTCCACTGTGATGTCATTCTTCTTATTGTTCCTTGACGCATATAAATTTGAATTGTCAACCAGTATTCCGAAAACTTCATCATCAAAATATATGTTGAAAAGTTCCAAAGGGGTATTTACATCACAAACTGTGTTCAAATTAGGCCACTCTACCTCCTTTTGAAAAACATCGCTCGTATCTTTCCACTGGTAGGATTTCTTCTTAGAAAGCTGAAACATGACTATTTTCTTTTTTAGTGTAGCCAATGGGAGATCGTCTTCAGAATCCTCACTTTCAGACCAAACCGTATTTACTTCTGCATTAGCCTTTAATAGCGATGCTGGTAAATTATTTATGTCGGGGTTATCTTCTTCTCCCGAATCCTCATCAGTAATGTTTTCGTCATCAGGTGGCAGTATATTTATATCTATCACATCTGGAAGATTATGAATGTCGTCTGCGTTCTCCTCCAAAAGCTCATGTAAAGTTAGGCCCTTACATAGAACAGTAATATTATAGAACATGCCTTGTATGCCTACTGTCCTTTAAAAAGGACAGTAATCTTTAAGCCTAGTTCTTGCAATAATTAAAAAATTCCAAATATTTCAAGTGATTAAAAGAATTTAACTTAACCTTTCTTAAGATAAATTTATAGTTTTTAACTTTTAAAAATGTAGAATGCAAAATTTATACTTACCTAGTTAATCGCAAATCAAGTGGTGCTGATGTATACATTTTTTAAACGACCACAACTACACTAAGTTTTAAACAAAAGAAACACTGATGTTATTCCTATGCAGCAATAGGTGTAACTGAGCCACTCAAGCATCTGCATCCTGTCTGCTTTGTTACAAATAGACAAGTTAGAACACGAAAATTGCTGTCCTTGCAAAAGGACAGTAAGCATATCTGGGTTAATTGTTTAAAAAATTATCTAATTAATTTTATCATCGGAACTATTTGGAAATGCATTCATTGTGTATGTTCAGAACTAAACGAGAATTGTTTTGGAATAAACAGAACTCTTGTAAATCGACCAGCGTCCCATCTATGTGCTCGTAAATTTTTAAAGTATCGATGAACAATATTTTGAAGGATTCCAATAGTTCCCACAGTAGATTTGGATAGTACTCAGAAAGTTATAAAAGAAATTCTAATGACTGAAAGCAATCCGATCAATAAATAAAAAAATTTGGATTTAGCACCAAAGTTAAAGACTTACAAAAAATCATTAAAAATATTTTTTTCATAGAAGTTTTGAGCTGTTTCAGTGTAAATAATTTTTCAATTGTTAAATATATATTTTATGAAAAGACAAAATGGAAATTAAAAGAAATAATAATAATTTTAATAGCATTTTTATTAGGATAATTTGCAACCTGTTTTACAATAAGTTCATTGCGAAAATAGGCAACATTGTAAAAACAAAAACAAAATCTATGTCAAACAGACATTTAAAACTTCATGTCAAACAGGGGTTATGGAAATTTAGATGCTAACTTAAAAAATTAAAAACAATAAAATATTTTTTTGCGTAAGTGGAAGTAGAAGTGTCTCTGTTGTCAAAATCGTGACAGAAGTGGAACATTTTCTACCTACTGACCAAATATGTCACATTATCTCCCTAAAAACTTTATTTTATAAGTTTTGACAGTTTCAAATATTGAGTACAAATAAAAACACAAGAACTTAAGAACTAACTTATTTATTTGCGTTTACAGTAAATGATGCAGGCCCACAATTATTGAAATTTTTCACAATTTTCAGTTTTTTTGAAAACAATTTTCTGACACTATGTATGGTTGTCAGGTATTCTACGAATTCCAAAAAACATACGGATTTGAGGAAACTATTAGTAAGTGTATTAATTTTCGGCATTTTTGTGTTTCCGCTTTCTCAAAAAATAGTATATACATCTCGGGAGAGAATGCTATTTTTCCCTTTATGTTTTGTAGCCCTCGTGCTGCAAACTGCATCTCAGGAAAAATCATGTATTTCTCTCCCTCTATGTATAATATACTATTAATTATATTTTTTTTAGGATAACTATGCAATCTCTTTTTTATACGTTCATAACGAAAACAGGCAACATTGTAAAAACAAATGTCAGAATGACGTTTAAGACTTCATGTCAGATAGAGATTAATAGACATAAATACATATTAACTTGAAACAAAATTACAAAGCCGCCCACTTCTATATCACTAATACCGTTTAACCATTTTCGTTTATATTCAATTAATTTTTAGACTTACCTTGCGTTATATTAAGAAGTTTTATAAAGAAAAGTTATGTAAAATCTTTAAAATATATGTCTACCCTTTTTCTATAAAATTAATCGTTTTTTTCTCCCAAAACGTAATCAGCTCCAAGCCAAATGAAAACAAACCTAAATACAAAATTTTAAGTACGTACTTAGGTATTTTCGTTCTGGAGTTATCATGGATAGGGACTAACATACATTCACACAGACACACACAAGCATCCAGACATCATGACAATGGCGAAAGTTGTCCAAAAGGCGTAAAATGAGTTAATAAGTCAATTTAGGGATAGTGAAAAAAAGTCGATTGCATAACCTTCTATGCCTACATATGTATAATGCAGGTTGGAAGATAAAAATTATAATTAAAATTATTTCACTTCTTTTAATTTTTAAGTTAGCATCTAGATGTCTATCAACCATGAACTTTTTGTTCACCGACCGCCACAAACTCCTTGCCCTTATCCGTCTGTAGATTTGCCAGTGTATTCTTACTTTACTTAAAAATATCGGTGAATGCTTCAATTACAGATGCTGCTGTCTTCGATTTAAGAACTCTCGCCCAGGCCCTCTTGCTAAACACATCAATAACTGTTAGTATGTAGTTGTACCCACTATTGTGTTTACTTAAAGTTTGCATATCGCAAAGATCCGCTTGCCACAGTTCGTAAATGTTGCTCACAATATACCTATTGCGGGGAAACTTTTTTCTGACAGTGTATGAATCGTATAAGCCTCCTGAGCCAGTAGCCATTTTTTCACTTCACCCTATCTACCCTTTACAGCATTAACTAAAGGTGTTATACCCGCAAACCTGCCTAGTGAAAGTCTTCTTTTTCGAAAGGATCTTCGGGGGGTTTCCCTCGATTCACTATCGGCATCGTAATTCTCACCTATAGTTGTGAGGCTCGGTTCAATGTTAGGTGATACAGTAGCATTACGTCTTCGAGTATTTCTGATAAACTCTCGTGGTATATTTATTTCTTTAATGTACGTCGCAAACTGTCGCCAGCCGTGTGGGTTTGTAGTACATCACCGGCCGCATTCAGTATACGCAAGAAATCAGTGCCTTTATTCCTATATGAAACAGGCAGAGTTGATACTATCTCGTCGTCTGTCAGGCCTTTGCGTTTCGTTTCTCTAATATCATCATAATCACCGCTGATTGTTATACTAGCGGGTTGACGTAACTGATTGGAAACGTGTAAGATATCTTTGAAGAAGCTGATTGTACTGCTGCCATTTGTCATGGTCAGTAATTTGTGTTTTTAACACTTTATCCATGTCGTTCCCAACTGCGTTAATACGTTGTTTTGCGTGACATCTGGCGCTTGCAGGCGCTGTATAAAATCCATAGGTAGAATAATCATCTTCTTCCGATTGTGGTCCATGGTCATTGAAACAAATTACCCAGAATTCCTCCAAGTAATGGTCCTAACAGGAGCGGTAGAAATGCGCCGCCCTTCTGTACGAGAAACTGTTCCTTCTTTTTTTTATAGATTTACCTCTCTGTGCCAGTCGCCTTAAAGTGTGCTTATATTGGAAAGTCTCTGCTTCTGATCAGCTGACAGAGGTACACGTCCTTTTAAAATGTTATGTGCACACTCGCAGATGCATTCCACCTGAATACTATCCAGACATTTCAACAAAGCTTCACGTTGACTTTTACTTAATCAGGCTAATGCGCGCAGGATATCGGTGTTTTCGACTAAAGCATCAACCATCATATATGATGTAATCTTTATGACTGTGAGGCTTAAACCCTTTTTTCGCTATATATACTTGGCAAATACCTTGTTTGTTCTATAGCGTAGCACATCCGGTGTATTCTATTTTAAATCGAACAATAAATATTCGTGCGGATTGGAAGTAGCATCTTGGTACGCAGCCTTTAAAAATTTCGGGTTGTCAGGTGAAATCTGCATTGCTAAATGCTGTATCTGTGTCCTGTCACGTGGGTTCTTAAACAAGATTATGTAATGAGCGTTGAGAGTTGAGAGTTGCTGTCCACGTCCTTGATGAAATATGTTTTGCGTTAAGAAAAACACGCTTAGATTTCTATGACAACCCTTTGTAAAAATATCAACCACCGAACCGTTAGTCTCGTGCATTAGATCGTCAATCATTATTAAGACCGGTTTTTCACCGTCAAACTATTCCATATCAGGTAATCCTTTCTGAAATTCCACTGAGAGATCTTTCGCCGTAAAACCAGAAAATTTTTTCAAAAGCTGTATCGCAGACAGTTTCGATATTTTTTAGAAAATCAACGATAAAATACCATTTCCCACACCCCGATGGCCTTCCACCTCGAAACAACTTAAATACTAGGCCAAAAAATCTGCAATCACAGGTATATTCTACCCTGTTTTATCGTGTTAATCTTTTAACATCAAAGTAATCCTATTTGTTGCTGTCTTTTAAGTATTTACTAAAAGCCGACACGTGTTTTTAAATCGTGCATTAACAATAATAGTTTGATGTATATCTAATTATATCTAAAGGCTACGACAAGAGGGTGCAGACCTAACACAAGTTCTTATAGCCGTCTTATGAGATAGTATTAGAGCCCCCTTATTTCAAATTTCCCGCCAAGGGGCCAGGATAAGAGGCGCAGACCTAACACAAGTTCTTATAGCTGTCTTATGAGGTAGCATTAGGGCCGCTTATTAGAACGTATGCGTACGAATTTGTCTATCCTACAGGGGCTGAACTGCCAAAAAGGCTCTTAATACAACCAAAAGGGTCCTAATTAGGGTGAAAATTCCATCAAGGGGGTGAAAATGAGCACCGAAAAGAAGCCATAAAAAAGGAGTGAACTGACAAAAAGGTTCTTAACACAACCAAAAGGGCTCTAATTAGGGTAAAAATTCCATCAAGGGTTGAAAATGGTCTCCGAAAAGAAACCATAGAAGTGAAAAATACGATCCCCACGTGGGCATATAAAAAATAAATATACGTTATTGTTGTTACATATCTTAAGTTATGTTTAAGTTCGGTAGGAATGAAATGGCATGTAGATACTATGCCATGAATAAAGCAAGGTCCGATGAAGGTATAGGGGGCATCTGCCCGGTATACTGTAGTCCTACCGATTAAAATGAAAAGAAAATATGCAACAAAGAATAACGAGCACGTTTGAGAGTATTACGCCCGATATGTTAAGAAGAGTAGCAAGGTCTTTTTAAAACCGCCTTCAGTTGTGCCTCTAAGAAAACGGAAGATATATTGAACATAGGTTTTAATTAAAAAATTTTGACATGCTAAATTGATATCAAAAACTTTATTCATACATACGTTAACGATGTCACAATAATTTTGAAATAAAACTATTCATAATATAATATAGGGAATGCCTCAGAATACTTAATACAATTGATAAGAGTAGCAAATAAGCTATCCCGTGTCGATGAAAAATATAGGGTGTTACATTAGAAAATTTCGAGAAAATTTATGATTCTCATTTTGGACCACAGTGTATACGACTTCCGATATTTCGTGTAGCCATCTGTATAAAAATAAAATAGACCATATACATAAAATATCCTACTACAAATAATTAATTTCGTTTATTCTTGAAAGATACAGAGTGATCACCACATATCCATTCAGACAAAGAAATTGTCATATCTTTGAAAGCACTCGATATAAGATGCTGAAATTTGTTGAGGTAACGTACGAACCGAGGGGAATTCAAATCTGGAATAATATATTGGTTGTTCCATGAAAAAATATATGTTTGTGTTGCCATGGACTTACTTTTAAAATATGCTGTCTAGCAAGCATTTTACTGCTTCATTTTAATATTTTTTGTAACATAAATCAGTTAGATGTAGTAGAAGACGGGAGCTAAGATGCAGGACCCTGTGTATATTAATGCACGTACTTGGTATATATTTAGCTGGAATATGAATAATGTACGTACGGTGGTCGGAAAAAAACCCCCGGAAAAGAAAACCCGGATAAAAGACCGCCGGTAAAAAAAACCGGAAAAAAAACCCAGGAAAATAGACCCCGGGAAAAAAACCCTACAAATAATTATAGATGGCTGTGAACACAGTATTTTAAATAATAAATACACTTGCATTATTATTAATGATTCGCAATGCTTAGGGAGTTATAATAAAACTAGATATTTGCTTAAATGTTTATTGCATAATTATTATTGACAGAAATAAAACAAAATCAGTGAAAATTTTTAATAAGCGATCGAAGATTAAGGCCCGTTTTCACGGTACACTTTGGATGATCATCCCGGATGAATCATCCAAAGTGAATAAAAATGAACCGTGTAAACAAAAATCATCGAAAGTGATCATCCAAGATGAACAGTGAACAAAGTTGAACGTGTTCTACTTTTGTTCACTTTGGAGATTCATCGCCGATTAATCATCCTGAATGAACCGTGAAAACATGCAGTTTATGCAGTGATTCATCCACAGTGACTGCTAAATTGCAACAATAAGACACGTGCTTTTTCTGCGTACCTAAATAACTAAATTTAAAGTAAACAGTATGCTACAGTGGTGGTTTTATAATGGTGTTTAAGTGGAAAGACGATCACACCCACTAATTTTGAGTTTAATGAAAGACCGGCAGTGTCTTTGGAATACTAAAGCAGACACGTATAAAATAAAGTCCACAGAGAAAACGCATTAAAGGAAATCGTAAAAAGCTGAATATTCAGGATGTGACAGTCGAGGATATTAAATTAAAATAAAAACAATCCGTACGCAATATTCATCGGAACTGGCTAAAGTAAATAAATCCGTAAAAAGTGGTACAGGGCCAGATGACGTTTATGTCCCAAAACTATTTTGGTACAAACAAGCTGATACATTCCTGCATGCAGTTTGTATACCGCGAACACAGGAACTGCAGTAAGTATATCGTTTTGTTATTATTATTTTATAATTTAGATTTAGAATGCTCCACTTCGTCTTGGTTTCCCCACTGTACCTATAAATAAATAACAAAGCAGTTTAAAAATTAATTGCTTTATTGTGCAAGACAACAAATTATAAAACGACAACAAAACATTTAAATCATTCTCCACTGCCATTCTACAATTTCAGTTGAACAGAACAGATTCGCATAAGCATCACGTATAGTGGCAGCAAGTTTCGTGTGGTTGTTACTTGTAGCAAGTGTTATTTCTCTGAGACCTTCATGTGAACCTTGCCGAAACTCCAGGAACAATTCTGCCTTCTTCCCATAATTCAACATCAACCAATCCTTCAGTTACATATGGGGCGTTGTTTGTAGAGGTTTTTCTGAGCCAGTTGTGAAGAAACAGCACTTTTCACCAATATTTCAGTTGTTTCTACTTTGAGAGGGATAGGCTTTTCGAATATTTTAAAACGAGACACAAGTATGCCAAATGCATTTTCTGATAGACGACGAGCTCGAGATAGCCGATAATTAAATATTCTTTCCTTTCTAGTTAATGATCTCTTGCTATAGGGTTTTAAAAGGTATGTCCTTAGAGGAAAGCGTCGTCACAAAACACCATTCTCGGGTATATTGAGCGAATTGTTCTCCAGAGCTTCGTTGAATGTACATTTGGAAAACACTAATGCATCATTTGCTTTGCCATTTGTGCCGACGTCAATATATAGAAAGTTATAGTCAGCATCTACAACTGCAAAAGAATCACGCTGAAGGTATTTTTATAGTTGAAGAAATATGAACCCGACTTCTCAGGACAGCGAATGGCAACATGTTTGCCGTCCAAAGCTCCACAGCAATTAGGAAGTTCAACGAATGTAATATTCCTTAATTACTTTTTCCCATTCATTAGTGGTTGTAGGCACCTGTAAAAAACAAAACCATATACAAGAATGTCTAGAATTCCACCTTCTTCGCCTTATATATTATAGTATGCTAGTATAGGTCTCTGTTTCAGGTTCCTCAACGCAAAAAGGGCCCTATCGCCACAAAATCATGCAGAGGATGATTCAGAAGAAGGAATGACCCGGATATCGAGGATACACCTGAAGCAACAGGTGATTTCTACCTGCTGTAACAAATGATGGCATAGTTTCTAATAATGAAACGCAACTATCACAACAAAGCAAACGCAGCAAAAACTATTCTTGAGGCAAACTTAAACACTCCATCTTCTTCGCGAAGGCTTAATTTGCCTGGAATTTCCGCTGTGGAAAGAGCAATAGATAAGTTAGGTACCATAGCTTCACAAAACATAGAGACTGATAATGAATTTGATCACTTCTGCAGAAGTCTGGCAGTTCAACAAGAAAATGCCTCTAGATCGTGCCTTGATATGCCAAACGAAACTACAAAATGTTATGACCGAAGAACTATGTACCTCTTCAGGATGGAACATGCTTTGTCAAATACATCTACAGCTGTTCTATCACCGTATACCGTGTACTCAAGCAATAGTGACATAACACCCTCTGCCGCAACTCCTATCATGGGACCAAGAAGGATATTCAGAAGGATCAGCATATGATGTCTTATCTCAAGCTCTTTCGTCCATACATAATAATTACGATTAAACTTACGTTATACTTTTTTCAATAAAATTATTTTGTTAAAAGTATTAATGCATTATTTTATTTTTCAATAGTTTATGTGGAAAATAATTTAATTAGATACTAACCTTGATACAGTATTCAGAACTTCATAAATAGCGGCTAATACCTCTGGTAAAAATGTGATATGGAGCATCTAGGTAAACGATATAAAGCTTCGAGTGTTCAAAACAATCTCCAGCTGCGAGATATCTCAATACAATTTGCAGTTTTAGTCTGGCAGACAGAGCTTCTCTCATGGTTGTGTCTTGCTTTTCAATTAGCGGCGTTACTTTGGCAAGAAGTTCTTCAAATTGTGTTTCGGGCATTCTGAGGTGATTGTGAAACATAGTTCGATCTTCAGCAGACCATTCTCTTAACAAACGCATTGACGCCCTCATTTTATCACGTCGTGCTATCCACGGTCTCACCCACCAACGCTTTTTTTTCCTAATCTTCTTGTCAAGTACATGTCTAAGTCAATTTACAAGATATTCACTTATTATGGCAATTCCTGCTCGTACAACTTCATTTGGCGCCATTTTAAAGTGAACTGACTAATTCAATCTTAATGACCCATGTAAACAATAATCGCTTTCATCCTCGTAATCACTTTGGATGATTCATCCGATGATCATCCAAAGTGTACCGTAAAACCTTTAGGCATTTGAATTATTTCACTGGTTTTATCTTGATCCATCCACGGCTTATACAAAAATATTGACACTTAAAATCTAATTAAAATCTAATATTATGGCTGTTGTACAAAAATTAGTTTAATGGCATATAAGGTATTTAGCATTAGAAAGTAGTTCAGTCAAATTTAAAAAATGTAATAAAGTCATCGTATAATAAGACAGGGCATTAACAGGATAAAATAAAAAAAGAAAAAGAAAATACGTACTAAAAAAGTTTAAAAATTACATCAAGTATTACATGGAATTTATTTGAGAATTCTCGTTGTTTCATTGGGCTTATACAGTTATACAAGTACTCAGGCCCGTTGCATACAACCGGAAACGTATTTATTGATAAGCTTCAAATGAAGGTGAAATTGATGCTATTGGAGTGTAATTTCGAAAGTTAGGATCATACTTGGTAATGACATTGGTAATGACAACAAACACTAATGGCATTTTTTCGTGTGTTACCTATATAAACCAAATTTTCAATTTGTATCGTTAATCGCAACCATTCTTCATAAGGTGAACATGAAGGTGATCAAATCTAACAAAGGTGGTAAAAAGTTATGTTTGAATGGTTATATGTAGGTATGTAGTACATAAACAATGCATAAACAGTAGTAGTACTGAGGCACCTTGGCCGCCATCTTGGATTTTGACGTCACAAGACCGCCCACGTGGGGCCGGTTTTCCACCTTATTTTACTCGCTTACGTGTAGGACGTGTTTTTCACCCTTATTTTTGCACATCCACGTGTGAGACCGAATTTTCAACCCTTGCTGGAATTTTTTCCTATTTTACATATACCCTAGTGTGAGACCACATTTTCCACCCTTATTTTTACTCGCTTACGTGTAGGACGTCTTTTCACCTATTTTTCACACACCCACGTGTGAGACAGTGTTTTCAACCCTTTAATCCTTAATTATTTTTTATTAAATTACGTGGGGACCGTTTTCAAACCTTATGGTTGTATTAAGGACCTTTTGACGGATAGGACTTTTTGTGTTTGCTAACGTGAGGGTAGTGTTTAGGGTTGGGGCTGAACTGGGTTTTGGGGCTGTGTCTAGGGTGAACCGGCTCCAGGCTTGGATTAGGGCTGTATTTAGGGTTGGGGCTGGTCTTGGTATAAAAGTTGTATTTAAGGCTTAGAGTTATTTTTATCTTATAGAACATTTTTTCTTGTTTTTCTCAGCTCGGACATTTATAAATAGATCTTTTCAACGACTTAATTTGACCTTTGACCCTGGAAGATACTATAAAAATGTACATGTGAGTGTATTCATTATACTAAGAAAAATGTTAAAATTATTTCTATTAATACATTAATACGAAATTACAACAGCATACTTATTTTAGTTCTACAAATGTAATTTGTAATAGCTTTATTATAAAGTATCGTATCATTAGCTTTTAAAATGTTTTAAATTTCACTTGTATATTATAACCTTCTACAAGTAATTAAGACGACCATCACTGCATACTTTAACAAACGACATTTCAATAGGTAATAGAGTTATTAATACGAAGCGTAAATAATTTATATGGTCATTACCGTAAAATAAATGTGAGCTGCTATGCGATGGTGTTATAGACTATTGAAAGGTCGTTTGTTAAAGTATGTGGTGAAGGTTGTTTAAAGCTAACCTTGTAATATTCGCATACAGATGATATTTCAAAATATTTGTATATATAAATTTTATATTACATTCTATTCTCAAAGTATCACCTGATATAAGATTGCTATCAGATATAGATGACCGACAGGTTTAATATTTTTATTAGGGTTGTTTTTGATAAGACAGAATATACCTCTGTGGTTTCAAAGTTGTATAATCATTCAATCAATATAAAGTCAGGTTATTACATATGCTTTTAATTTGTTGATTTTCTTTAATGGTAATTAAATACTTTGTTTACAAAAAAGTAAAATGTACGACTTCGTAAAAACAAGAATTCCATATACCAATGTACAGACTCTATTTCCCTGCAGCAATCCGAAAACGGTTTTAGACTTATAAAACATACCTTAAATTTTATATTAGAGTGTTGCTATACGGATTGAGATAACATTTTCTTCGATTCATTCGATAGTTACATCGTAACAACTTGTTAATCAATAAAAAACATGTAGCGCATGTATCATCATGTATCTTTGTCGAATCACATCAACCAGAAAGGAAATAATCAATTAAGTATATCGGATTCTTTAGAATCATCATCTTTTAAAAACACAACGAGATTTTACCTGTAAGAGGTGTATCATACTAGCACATAACATGATTTTACATACATGCATACAAGCTCCATGAAACACACCAGCCCAAAAAGCGGTTCTTTGTGATAGCGAGAATACATGCATCTACATGATATACTAGGTTTGTTTTTAGCTATATGGTTTGGGTGTGAGCTTCTTAAACGAAGATAGATGCATCTGGAGTCGTTCATGGATATTTAAAAACGATAAACTCCTTTTTCATTAAGTAAGACAAATAACCTGGTATAAAAAATATTCGTAGTTGAAGATAAAAAACATTGGAGACAAGAATGTACCGATGCTTTACAATGATAAGGTAAACCCATACGAGCGGAATGTACTTTCTAGCTATCATTTTCATATTGAGCAAAATCTTGATAAACATTCATTTTACTAATCGTTAGTTTTAGAATAATTCTCGACACATGGAATGTAATTTCTAGCTATTATCTGTAGGTTGGACGAATTTCTAAATTGCAGACGATTACGTAAAGGTTATTTTAATTAGCTGTATAGTATTTTGAGAGAATAGTATGTGCTTCTAATCGCTAACTAAGTATGAGAAATTCAAATCAAGTCAAAATACTAATTGATTGTATTATAATGATTTTCGATGCTCTGAATGCAATTTTCTAGATGTTATTTACAGTTTGAAAATTTCTAAAACGATTACGTTAAAGCCTATTTGATTAGAGTGTTTAGCGATAAAATAGTAGGACCTTTCTAATCGTTATCTAAGTATGCGGAATTTCAAAGAGAGTGTTTAACGAAATTACTGGGCGGTCCTTTATATTTTGACAATTACTTTTTGGTGTATATATACGCGACCCTTCAATTATATCTTATAGTGTTAAAGTCACTACATTCGAAAAACACAATCCTATCAACATGGAAGGTTTTAGCAGAATTTTACAATTCAACGATGTGTGAATTCGAGGCGCTTGAGAAGATGAAAGCGCTCCGGGTATAATAGAGTGGAACTCGAACGTCAGCAGCAGTACTTCATCGAGGCGACGCGCCCTAGAACAACATGAGCGGGGTCTACGGCGTCGTTTAGGACCCGAGCAAACTCTGGATGATAGGGCTGTGAGGAAGGGTAGTCGATGCAGCGTCGTCACTGATTCTGTCGCCCCGTCGAAAAGGACGAAGAAGAAGACCATTCCAGAACCCATAATAGTTATGACAGTGATGCAGACGAGATGACGAACGACGACCAACCACGCCACAGCCTTCGACGTCGCGGTATACCGATGAGTGTTGGTAGAGGCGCTGGAAATAAAAAAATGCATAAACCGCCACCCTGCGATGCAGCTACGCCACAGCCTTCGATGTCGCGGGTAATCTCTACGATGATGTGACACCGTAGCATCGCCAGGAGGCAGAAGGACGAAGAAGTGCAGGTTGTGGCAGGCTGTGCAGAGACTAGAAACGTTTGCAACCGTCACTACAGCCGTCGACAGTGTATAGGGTTGAGGAGAGCATGTGCTCTTCTTCTATATTGGAAGAGCTCCTTAGAGCGCCACCCGGACCGTTGTCGACGCCGTATCAGCAATTTAATTATGAGTCGGACCAGGATGATATCCTAGCCCGACTGACTTATATTAATTAAAATAAAAGAATTTTACTGTTTATCTGTTTTGTTATTTATATCCAAATGGAAGAGTATCAAAATTTTCTATTCTACGTCGTTTAGAGTAACTTATCTTATACTGTTTAGCTTCAGGTCTACTTAACACATTGTAACAACTATCTCTAACAATTTTTCTGTCATTATATACAAACAAAGAGTCTTTACTATTGCTAAGCACCATGTCTTTCATCGCTTCAAAGTTTATAACACGTGAGTTCTTATAGTTTAAGGTAATGCCTTTTACTTTACACACGGATTTAACTGTTTGATCACTGGTTGAAAACACATTATAACTATAGTTTTTAGGTCCGGCACTAACAAATTCGGCTACATAACTCCCCACGCCGTACGCCTCCAGCTCGTCAGTCATCTGGCCAAGGAAATCACCGCAAGCAGGATTCCAGTCGCCGGGCTTTGCGACAAATATCACACTGTCTGTATCGTAATACAGAACACGTCGGTCTAGTTTCTCCAGGTAACTATATAGCTCTAAACGTGCATGAGCTGTCGTGTATGCGGCTATGGATACATTAATTGTTTTTTGTGGCTCACCCTCACCTTCAGGTCTATCCCAATTAACCATTACAACATTATCGTTAATAGGTATTATGGATTGTACCTGAACCAATGGATCGGTAAACAATTTGAAAAGTCCTTTGGTTCAGATACAATACTGCACTGGGTTAAATTCTCGCGCTGACCAAACTTACCCCAAAAAGAATTCAGCATAAGTTTGGCCAGGTACCTTAAACCGGGGTTCTTCTTAATATTATCCATGTCTAATTCAATACCCTCTTTCTCATAATACTCAGTTACGTAACTCAATTTCTCGGGTTCTGACGTGCAGTGGCTAGGCCACCCTGAACATTCCTGTTTTAGTTTTAAGAAATTATCTATGTATCCGCTAAATAACCCACCCTGTTTAGTTGCTCTGTCATACGTGGTTACCTCGTATTCCCAAACTTCGAAAACATCAAGGACTTTATAGTTTTAGAGATAGCTTTACGCAGTTCGTCAGCTACAAATGTTCCAACGAAACAGCGGTCTCACTATGTCCACACACCCTGATTTAATTCAACACCGCACGTCCTACACAATACAAACATCAACTTGCCATGCATTTTTAACGGTAAAACAGGGTGATAGAGATTAGAGGCGGTAGTACTCTGCATTTAATTAAACCCTCCACCGTGTCTAATGAAATGTTCTTACATTCTAACCCTACATGAATTTTCGGATGACCTATGGGATATTTACAATATTTATTTACAAATGGGTATAATGAACACACGTCGTAATACATTATTTTCTTAGTAATACCGTCACATTCGTGATAAAGCTTACTGGCATTAGTGCGGCATCCGTAAAACGCGTCACGTGGGTTTAAGGGTTCATCATCTTGATGACCTAGACTCTGAATAAACGTTCTCAATTCATCATTTACAAGTATTTGTTTTTAAAACTGCATTCACGCATCTCAACTGTTATAACCGCGCTCGCGTAGAAACTGGGAGCGCACCGCCGTGTTTTCGTTACGGGCAAGCATAGAGGTACTTACACCGAGTTTCGGATCCATGTTGACCTGATTGGGGAAACATTCCTCACAACCGTGCCAGTAACAGCCAAGAAACTCAAAACGGTATTTGACTCAGCGCAATACCCGTCGACCTTAACACCTTCAGGTGTTCTAAACTCGCGAGCTTTTCCTGCGTGCTGTATAGTCACCTGCTGAGAATGTTCCACCCAACGTAACCATTGTATCGCGATTTTGGATTGGTTGTCGGCACGTCGATAACCGCCTTTCGGTATAAGTCCTATAGTATCTTCTCTGAGGAAACGTCTGCGAAACACCTTGTTGCAAGCGCTAGCAATAGTGGTAGCCTCCTCGAACGGATCGACTTTATTTTGGGTCGTGAAGGTGGACCAGAAACTAATGCAACCTTTAACAAGGATCTTAACATCCATCAGGCAGTATCTCTCAATCTCCTCACTCATCTTAAAAACATAATTACTCTGGGCCGCGTGCCAGTCTAAAAGTGCATTTCGATCTTTCGTAGACATCTGATCTGCACAATAATATTCAAGTGCTGGCAGAGGACCCTCGTAATCCTGGTTCTCGGATGTATTGAAGAGATATGGGAAATAACCCTTGGACTCGGGGAAATTGAAGGTTTTCGGAAATGCCGAGAGCGGTGACGGATAAAATTAAGGAGTCAATGAATCTAATATCGTCGCATTGAATAGAGATTAGTTTTAAACCGTTGCAGATGACTTTAGGTCTCCACTGATTATTTTAGTTAACATGCACCTGAGCACAAAACACCCATCGTACCCCTTCATGTTATGCGCAATGCATGTAACCTTAAATTTTCTTGCTCGCTCGGCAACATATGACAGAAATGATTCAACAGGGTTTTCCTGAAAATGTGCACTCTTTACTACATACTGAGCATTGCTCATCTAAATTCTCAGCGTGTTTGATACAGGCAGAGCAGACATTCGCCACGCATAGATTGGGCTCATGCAGAAACCTATCATTCGTTCCCTCACAAACCTTCTCTTGCATACACTCCAAATCATAAAGATAAACATAGATGGTTTACCATTACTACTGTCACGTCGAGCCTTGTTAACGGTGTTACACGTCCAAACCGCACTAGGCGTCGTGCATGCTTACTAATGTAAGCGGGTTGCCAACCAGCTAACAGGGAGATGGGCGTGGTCGAAATAATAAGTAAAATGTATGATTAATATGCTCAAACACCTTACACCTACATTCAAACAGCTCAGTCCGGGAAAATATGTCTCTAGGCGCCACCACAATCGAAACTTTGCTAATATAATTGTCTTAAGCTGGATGTTAATTAACCCTACCTGATTGTGGAAAGTAGGATTGTGCTTATTCGGTAAACTCATATACGAAGGTTCTAAAACAAACCACTCGTCCCAAACAATTCAACTCAAACTCAAATAAATTTAGTACTACCCAGGTTATTAAAAACTTTTTGAATACACCTCGTAAACTAAAACTTCCAAAATAAAATTTATCACTCAAATTCATTCAATGAACGGTAACTGAATATTTTCTGCGTATCCCTCGTATATGTATAACGTTAAATTTCTACTTATTAATGAATAAACTATTCCTTCATCCAATATTCGGTAATTAATTTTTAAAAGTCCTAACATGAACGATATCTTTCAAATTTAATTTACTTTTGAATCGTAGTTGACATTCGTAAACATTTAAGGTTTCAAAACTCAAACTTGTATTATACTTAATGAAATTTAAACTAACAGCTGATCTGTTAATAGTGCATTGCGCTATTAAAACAAACAGGAAAATTTTGCAATCAACCTGGCAAATATGAACTTTCAGGTCGTTCCTTAAATCTGAAAATTAAAATATGCAAAGCTTACTTTTAAAATTGTCAAAACAAGATCACCAATTAAGTAAATGTTACAACTGTGTTTCATACCTGGTTAAATAAACAACAAAGTAAAAAAAAATATAACGATAAATATATATATATTGTCCTGCATAAAATAATCAAAAACACCAATATCTACATAAATTACATCAGCGTGGTTGAAAGTTAAACCACCAAGTACCACTTTGCCTTCTTACTACTAAAACAAACCATACAATACGACTCAAGAACGATTATCTCTTCCTTTCAAAACTATTTAATAATTTAAACAACCATACGCAAGTAAACTAGACAAAAGATAATCGGGCTTAAATGAGTTCATAAAAAAATTCTTAAATCTAATTTCTTACTTAAAAAATTGTCCATAAATCCTTGGATTTTCTTTCTTCTTTCTTCCGTAAACCAGTTATGTAGTCCATTGGTAATCCTTTAAATTGCATGAACGCACATTACAAAGGCTCAACAAAACTTATTCCTCTGTGCACTCGAATAATTCAATAACACGTAATAACGGTAAACATTTGGTTGCCTCTTAAAATTTCTAGCAACCTTTACACCAAATTAGTCCCTTATACAAATAAAACTTTCAATGTCATATAACGTTACTTAAACTTTGGCTTAATATACAACGAACGCTTCGTTCACTTAACAGGTGGTGTCATAAATACTTTTAGCTGAATCTCGTTACAAGAACACGCGCTGCCCTTAACACTTTAACATAACATCTGTTATCTTTATTCAAATCTGCTTACGCACTATTATTTTCTTGAAAATAAACAAACTAATTTTTATCTTCAACTTCAATTTTAATTTCGTTCTATTTATGAATGTCTTTCACGATTTATCCCCGGTTCGGGTTACGCAGTTGTTTAAACAATTACTGCCTCATTAAAATTCACAAATATACTCCAACATCATCCCAGTCTATCCCACTACCTCCGCACGCGCGTTTCTCACCAACAGCCAAAAACGAAAAAGCTTAACTGCCTAACTCTAACTAACTAACTAACTCGTCAATCTCTGACTTTCCTATTTATAACTTCAGTCATCCATCTTTAAACATGTCTTCCTTCCGCGTTATATTCTCCAATAATATTCATTCAAAATTCCATAGTTCTGATAGCTGCTTCCCTCTATACAAGCACGCGTGTAATTACAATACATCGCCATATTTGTTTTCACTTACAAATTTTACAATTACTTCATGAAGAAATCATTTTTCGTCACCACATTCATTCAGTAGCCACTCTGGGCCATTACGCAACTTTTAACACTTATCTCCAACTGGCGCTCGATCTCGTTCCGCAACATTTGCAAAAATCAGCACCGTCTAAGGTCTCAAATTCCATATACATACATTTATTCTCAAAACAATTGCACAATATTACAAAACCCTTCGGAAATTAATACTTAAACATACCCAATCTTTCTCTACATATTTTCTAAAACATTCTACACTTATTCTTCACATCTTCTAACCAAGATTACTCATCTTATCTTCAGACATTCCATTCTTTATGGTAGCCAAACAGTAGCGATACAGTGGGAAGCATTATCGTCCCATAGACAAATTTCTCTTCACATTTACATTCATCAAAATCTAATTATTCCAACACTAAAGTCTCTCTAATATTCAAATACACGTATCTACATACTGAATTATATTTCTCCTAAATTTCCAGTGGCGTATCATACACCCACATACATTATATACACACAAAAAAATTTTTTTTCGTTCAAACTCAATACACTCGTGCTCAAAACACGTAATACACGTCATTATAACATCCCACATACAGGGTGCGTCAACGCAACCTGACAAGCACATGAAACAAAGATGACCGACAGGTTTCTCTCATGCATGTAGGACGACTGTAACCGCATCTATGTTTACCCTTTACTTCATGGGTTTTAAGGCACTTTGAACATCTACGTAATTTTTACACAATGCACTGTTCTTATGGTTTTAAGACAATCCTGTCCGTAAAAATCTCCTGCAATCATTACAAACAATTTTCGGGGTTTGAATGGAGCAAGGTGGTTTTTGATGACATGCGGGCACTGGTATAGACATTTCGCATGCCTTTGTTTGTTATTACTACGTTTTCTGCATTGTTCACAGTAATAACTGCAAGTAAATGCTGACGTGAGACTGATAATAACATTATAATGCTCGTCTTCTAATATTAAATTTAAAACTACCCTACCTGGCTCCCTAGGACCCTCAAAATAAACTGAATCACCTATACGCGAATTATAAACTACAATGGTATATGAATCTAAATGATTTTGAAATGATTGGATGTGCTCGTAACTACCACCCTGACTAAGATCTACACCACTGTTTTGACAGAGTTGTATAGCTCGTTCCTGAAGTATTGGCCAGCCCTTTCCATACAGTGACGCGTCGAATCGTTATTTCTGAACGCAATAGCTATAACTAGCGCGCGAGCTAAACAATTATTATCGTTAATTGTAGATGGCACAACAATACCTTGTCTTTTGGATTTACAAAAGTCTGCAAATTTTAACCCGTCAAGTTTTTGCGCCCATAGCCAACAGGTACCGACACTCTATCAACGTTTAAGACTAACAAGTCACTTGAGAAAAACTAGCATTGCTCTGTATTACCTTTTCCAGCAGCGACATTATCACTTTCACCGACAACTGGTCCACTCTTCTAAATGAAATGCCAATTGGTTTATCGGAAATTTGGATTTCTTAGCGTGATTCCAACACGATCTGAAGGAGCTGCATCCTTTACATATATGAATACAATTCATCAAATGCACTCTGTAAAAATGTGTATTAGATAAATTTTTAGTAACATGGTATATTTTACCTGTAGCCACGTTAGGGATTATCCTTGCACGTCTCGTCATTGAAGCTAAACCGTAGCGTCTTACACGTGGTATTGAATTTTTAATAAATTTACTATTTGATTCCCCAATTATATTAATATGGTTGAACCCTGAGGATGGTCCGGCCTGCTGCTGAGAACCTGAACCCGATTGGCTTTGCTGTAATGTACTCATTCAGTAATACAATAAAAATTACCGTTATCAAATCCTCCGCATCTGTAGTTTCCATCGTCTCATCAAACACCTCCTCTAGATTTACCTGAGCAGGACTATAAAAATAATAATTAAAACTTAAAAATAAAACAAATATATACTTACATTCCACCAGCTAGTTGTGCAGCCGCCACAAAATCATTATAAACATTTATCGAGTCGATAGTGTCATTTTCGCACAACATCTTATAAGTGATAATATTGTATGCGTTTTTTACACCCTCGTCGGTTAATGCACCAGCACTGAATAATCTCAAAATTTGATTAGCAGTTAAAGATTCCATAGCTATGCTCTTCAAAACAAGAACTAAATTAACTAAACCAAGCGCACGTTTTTATAGTATTCATTCATATCCGGGCTAACTTCAAGGTAGTCTTCAAAGTTATAACTAACTTCAAGGCTAACAATTTCTCAAGGTTAACTTCAAGGTAGTCTTTAAAACCTATGACTAACTAACTTCAAGGCCAGCTTGTTTCTCATAGGTGTTTCTCAAGGTAGAATAAGTAGCTATTGTAATTTCGTATGTAAACGCTGTGTATTAATAACCTTAACCTTTTCTTAGCATAATCCAATACACGTAAACTCACATGTACATTTTATAGTCCGAGGTCACGCGCGAGGCTAACTTCAAGGTTAACTTCAAAACAGGGCTTACAGGTAACTTCAAGGCCGTCTTCAAACCAATGACTAACTAATTCTTCAAGGTCTACTTGTTTCTCAAGGTGGAAAAAGTAGCTATTGTAATTTCGTATTAATGTATTAATCACCTTAACCTTTTTCTTAGTATAATCCAATACACGTAAGCTCACATGTACATTTTATAGTCCGAGGTCATGCGTGAGGCTAACTTCAAGGTTAACTTCAAAACAGGGTTTACAGGTAACTTCAAGGCCGTCTTCAAAAACCAATGACTAACTTCAAGGCCGACTTGATTCTCAAGGTAAACAATTTTCTCAAGGTAGAAAAAGCAGCTGTTGTAATTTCGTATTAATGTATTAATAGAAATAATTTTAACATTTTTCTTAGTATAATGAATACACTCACATGTACATTTTTATAGTATCTTCCAGGGTCAAAGGTCAAATTAAGTCGTTGAAAAGATCTATTTATAAATGTCCGAGCTGAGAAAACAAGAAAATGATCTATAAGATAAAAATAACTCTAAGCCTTAAATACAACTTTTATACCAAGACCAGCCCCAACCCTAAATACAGCCCTAATACAAGCCCGGAGCCGGTTCACCCTACACACAGCCCCAAAACCCAGTTCAGCCCCCAACCCTAAACACTACCCTCACGTTAGCAAACACAAAAGTCCTATCCGTCAAAGGTCCTTAATACAACCATAAGGTTTGAAAACGGTCCCACGTAATCTAATAAAAATAATTAAGGATTAAAGGGTTGAAAACACTGTCTCACACGTGGGTGTGTGAAAATAGTGAAAAATACGTCCTACACGTAAGCGAGTAAAAATAAGGGTGGAAAATGTGGTCTCACACTAGGGTATATGTAAAATAGGGATAAAAATTCCAGCAAGGGTTGAAAATTCGGTCTCACACGTGGATGTGCAAAAATAGGGTGAAAAACACGTCCTACACGTAAGCGAGTAAAAATAAGGGTGGAAAAACCGGCCCCATGTGGGCGGTCTTGTGACGTCAAAATCCAAGATGGCGGCCAAGGTGCCTCAGTACTACTAACAGTATTCGATGGCGGTGTGCTAAATATAGTTCGCTCAAGGAGAGTAAAGTATCTATTAATTGCTATCATATCTAAGTATTTTTATTTCAGTCTCAGTAAACAATCGGCAAAATAATTATGCAATAAACATTTAAGCAAATATCTAGTTTTATTATAACTCTCCCTAAGCATTGCGAATCATTAATAATAATGCAAGTATATTTATTATTTAAAATACTGTTTGTTCACAGCAATCTATAATTATTTGTAGGGGTTTTTTCCGGGGTCTATTTTCCTTGGGTTTTTTTCCGGGGGTTTTTTACCGGCGGTCTTTTATCCGTGGTTTTTTTTCCGGAGGTTTCTCTCGTACCTACATATCTTTGCGACAAAACGTAAAGATTTTTAAGATTTAATAGTTTGCTATAGTTTCTCTTTCTATTACAGAAGATAATCAGAGCAGAAATATTGTATTCTGTAAAATTATAGATGTGAATGCGTCTAAAGTAATTAAAATAAATATCCATTATGAATGTTAGAAGTAAACGATATTTTTTAAATATAAACTTATCTTGATAAATTTGTTTATAAAGGCAACATTGTGATCACATTATGATAAATGAACATCAAAATCCCGTCCGGTTTATGAATGTCTTTGAAGCAAGCCGACCCTGTAGGGGATGTTTGCGGGCGTTGGTGAATACCATATCATTTCATAAAATTATCTGTCACGGCTTGAATGACACGTTTTGATGATTAGGTAAATGTATTAAATTATACCTATGGTTACTTTGATTTTTTTCTTAATATAGAGGTACTTATTTATGAACACTGATAATTTTGGTTTGTTTGTCGGGAATAATACAATTTAAAATACAAATGAATTTGTGGTAATACCGCCTCTGTCACTATAAATAAAATTAAATATAAAATCATTATATTGTTAAAACTTCACATTTAGAATGAATTCCGTAATGTTTAAAGAAGGATTGATTAGCCATTTCCGGATTATTTTAGGTTTACAGTGTAACACTATCATAAATTAAATTTAATACATTCCTAGAAATACTAAAATTTTGGAGTAAGTTATAAATACTAAATAATTAACATTTACGTATATGCAAACGAGTAGACAGATACATAAAAAATAGATTAATTACAATAAAAGCCGTTTCGAAACATTTTCCCACCTTCTGATTAATTAAGTCGATTCAATCAAATAATTAAACTTAAAGTAAGTTTTGAGTTATTTCGCACGAAGGAAAATCAAATCTTACTCATTATCCCGCATCGCCATCTCCACCAAAAATAATAGGGGTCCAAGATATTTAGGTATTAAACACTGAATACGGTACAATTGCTTTTCAAGTTTTTGGGTTATGAAGGCCGAAAGAAATTCATATTAACCCTCGTACACACGTACACAATTTCTCAAAAACCATTTTTCTTTGGACTCTCGCAACGAATATTTATTTCAAAATGCTATTGATTTTGCAGCCTGTTATGTCACTTGCGGCTAATTCTCGATATACGCGAACCAATAGGAAATAGCTTTGAATGTATAGTTTTCTAATGGTTTAAATAACAGTTTCAACGTCAAACTAAAAAAGCACGGTTGGACTAGTGGTATTATTGCCCGCCTGTCACGCGGCTGAGGCAGGTTCAATTCCTTGCTCATGTAATTTCTTTTTCTGTTACGTTACAATAGTTTTGTTTATCTAATCTAATTCTGTTAGGTTACAGTAGCTTTGTTTATGTTTTTTTTTCTATTATACCGCAGATTTTAGATTTTAATACCTAACTACGAAGTTGTCAAACAAGGAAACGTGTGATTGGTCCGCATATATCGAGATTTAGTCGCAAATGTTATGTCTCTCATCACATAAGCGCCATTTAATTATTACATTGGCACTGTTCACCACCATCACAATAAAAAACTGGCATTCTACATAATCAGGAAGCATCCCTAATGCATTCTTATGCACCGCAAAGATTTTATTGCACAGTCGCCGGTAAAAAGCTATGGCGTTTGTTTTTGTTGGGGGTGCTGAAACACGTGACACCAACACTGTCTATTAATTGTAGTAAAAAAAATACAAACCGATGTATCCCTCATAATCTCACATGAGAAAAGGAGACCTCTTAAATCATAGATGTACCCCCGATGCACTCTTATGCACTACAAAAAGATGTTATTGCACCTCCTCCATTTAAAGGTTATGTTTTTTAAATGTCTAGCCTATTAAATAATTAAAAACTAAAAATATGTCAGAACCACTCTGGTTTTGATATGTAAGGGAAATGACGAGGATCTTACTTAATACATACACAATCCAGTAAATCGAATCTATAAACGCATAACTTTTATTATCATAACTCAATCAGGTTTGATAGCACCTCTTAACAGGACTGTGCCATTACTATCCTTGGGTTGACTACTGCAATTATAAAGAAAACACAGGGAGCATCTCTGACTATGCCAATCTCTCAACTCACACTTTTACAGTTATTGTACAATTCTAATACCAATCAACTATTCTACACAATAGCTGAGTTTTCCCTGTCGGGAGAACATTGTCTATGAATCTGGGGACCTTCTCACGCCAAATCTTTCTAACCCCAATGACTAAACCACCATCATAGGAAGAGGCTCTGCAGGAGTCTTCTATCGTCAGACCGTTGTTTACTAGAAGTGTCTATCCAAACAGTACTTGTGGGTTTAATAAATCAGAGCTACATTCTCTAATGATGACTTTGTCCCCATCTCCGTTACTGATCGTCCCAACCTAGAATTAACCAGTTCAGAAATACCTTCACTTACAATCAGAAAACAAAAGAACGCCAAGATTAAGAAAATTAAAGGCTAAACATGAAACTTCTTTCTAAGAACCAGTAAAATCGGGCTTTTTACAACAGTAATGAAGATATGGGCCAGTAAGACTAGTATTTAATCCTTAAAAGTAGACAATTAGGAAAAGAAGCCACCTAAGATGTTACACACCTCGCAATATGGTTATTACGTTAAGAATGCGTTTTACTTCAAATTACGTTAAAACGAGCATTTTTGTTCGCGCTTGTACTATTCTATGAACCATTTAAACATAAACGAATACAAAAGTATATTTGGTGCACTGCAGACGATATATCCCTCGGACTACGGTGATAGCATATTAAGACTTTGTCGTTTTAAAAATTACGTAATGAAATAAAATTATTCAGTTTTGTATATTGTGATTTCACAATATATTCTTTACTATTTTCAGTATCTTCGCAGTGGAGAAGTGCAGAAGAAAATATAAATAAACGTTGCCGTTACATCAATATCTCCCAATCCTCACCTTGCAAAATTGCTAACAGAATACCCATTTGGTTAATAGGTCTTGCAATTTAATCGAACCCTCAAAACGTATCGCTACAGCTACCATTACATGTTCCAAATACCGAAAATATATCGTACATGAATGACCAGGAAGCCAGTTATAACATTGTTAGGATATAAGAAGATATAAGTTGCATCGCATTTTAGCAAATGCCAAATAAACTTCGAGTATTTGCTACCCTATGGTTTTGTAATAAATACCCTGACCAAACTCCTAAAGACAAAAACGAAGCAACTTTATTATGTGAAGAAAACTTATAATTAATGTCTTATGAAGATGCAAACTTTCACGATTATCATTCATAATTAAAACATTTATCTTAGGGTTTGTTATCGTGTATTATTTAAAATAAAACAATAATTATAATTGTTTGTTAGAGTTGTATAAAAATACATGAGTACAAACTCAAAAGATAAGTATTTAAATCAATAATGTCTTTTTTACCATTTCATACTTGACGTTAGAGTGAAATGCATTCATTTATACGCACTTCTCTCAAAAAAGGTAAATTCATCAACATTGTTCAATATCAAATTCTGACATCTATTGCCATGAGTAATACTGCAACTAGTAGAGTGCTGGACGTCTCGAAATATGACTTCTGTAGGGGCCTTGTGGCTAACTGGCTACACTCTGAAACCTTCACAGAACCATATCTTAGGTTGTGCCATGTAAAAATCTAAAAGCCGTCCAAAATCGGCGCGTGCATAAGGGCTCTATATCAAAAAACGCGTTAGCTAGGCTACGACGTAGAATAAATTGTGAAGAATTTTTTTGTGTGGTTTTCGTAACTTTGTCTGTGGAATTGAATGTAGTACGATAGTTGAAAAAACACAAACTGCATAGGACCTTACGTAAGAAAATAACTTAAACCGTCGATATCTCGCTTTGCATCGTAGTAAAATTTCATTGATTTCGACCGTTCTTTCGTATTCTTTAAAACAGTGTCACTTGACTTTCACGAACCTGCTGAAACAAAATTATAATTTTAAGCCTTTACAACTGAGATCTGCAATTAAATGTATGCACCTGTTAGAATTGCGGCATTAAAGACGCTGGGCTAGTTAGCTTTCCTACTGTGGTTCGCCGTCTCGCATCTCATTTTTCGCCGCAGCTTGTTACACGTCTTTTTCGGGCACATACATAATATATAAAAAATGTTATATTCTAAAAAATCAGCACAAACGTAATATTTTCTGTGCAATCTAGCTTTAATTTACTTAAAAATGTGTATTTTATGTTAAACTGTAAGGTTCAGTATTATTGGTTTATTAAAGAAGTTTGTGGATTATTAATTGCCACAATATACATACATACAAAAGATAAGCTGTTACTTTGATGAAATGTATACAGGGTGGCCCAACAGTTTGTTGATGGGATGTGGTGGGGTATGCTTAAGGCTACAAACCTAAAATATGTTCACTTGAATCGCAAAGTTAATACAGTTACATTTTTTTAAATGGAACCCCCTGTATATTATTGCATATTTGGATTCCTGGGTCAATTCTAGACTTTATGTATCACACATAGTACCTAAAACGAATCGTTTAGTCGCAATTCGTCATTTTTACAAAAAGTAGTTGTCTGAAAAAAACTAAATATCGCTTTAATCATAAACTTAGAAGGCCATGACACTGTGGTGTTACACAGTTTGACAATTTTGTGTTTAGAGAAATTACTTTGTCAATTTAGAAAATTTCAATCAATGGTAAACTTGATTTTTTTCAAATGGAACCGCCATTTTTGCATCAAATGCGAATTTTTTTTACCTTTCTAACGATATAAATTAGTTGGTATCTATCTTCGGTAGATTTATTTTAATTTCACAATTTCTAATTAATTTGATGTATTTTTCAACGTTTCGTTAGTATTATCTAATAACCCATGGAAAGTAAACAAAAACCGATTCACGTTATAAAACATTATTTATTAAGTAGAAAAATACATAAACACAAAAAACAAAATTTCGAGCTAAAATAAAAATAATTTTAATAAATGTTCAAAATGTCTTCCACCTTGTTCTAAGCAAATTTTAATTCTGCGACGAAAATAATTTTTAACCCTATTTAACATTACTGTGTTAGTAGTTACAAAAACGTTTCGGATTCTATTTTTTATATTTTCCGCAGTGGTTGGTAGTTCAGCATACACTTTTCCCTTACTGTACCCCCACAAAAAGAAATCAAGCGGGGAAATATCCAGAGATCTCGTTGGTCATCGTGTTTGTCCATTCCTTCCTATCCACTTTGCAACAAATACATTATTAGGTCATCCACTTACTACACGGGCACGGTGTGAAAGTGCATGTCCCTAATTTGAGTGATCGGGACATCTTTAAGGAGTGAAAATAATTTATTATCCAGGAAATTAAAGTACAAATTCGAATTTAGAATACCGTCGAAGAAAAAGGGACAAACAACTGAAGTACCGAATAAGCCTGCCCAAAAATTAATCAACCATTTCTCTTGGGTATGAACTCCGAAATACTGAGGGTTTTAATCTGTGTAATAATGAAAATTGGGCTGGTTAACAAACTGCGGTGGAAGGTGCACTCATCTGTAAACATGATCTTATCCAAAGTTGTACATTTTCATTTAACTGTTGTTCTACCCAATTGAAAAGATTAATCCTGTTTTGAAAATCGGTCTCCTTGAGCTCTTGATGTAGTTGGATGTGCTGCGGGTGAATTTTTTTTTTAATTATTCTTTTTATTTTTTGTTTTGTTTTGTGTTCATGTGTTTTTCTACTTAATAAATAATGTTTTATAATGTGAGTTTTTTGTTTATTTTCCACGGGTTACTAGATAATACAAAATAAAAATAGCAAAATACAGCAAATTAATCAGAAATTGTGAAATTAAAAGAAATCTACCCAAGATAGATACCCACTAATTTATATCGTTAGAAAAGTAAAAAAATTCCGCATTTTAAGCAAAAATGGCCATTTCATTTAAAAAAATCAAGTTACCATTGATTGAAATTTTCTAAATTGACAAAGTAATTTCGCTAAACAAAAGAAGAATTCGAATTTGAGGATCCGGTTTACACTAGTACATTTCATATCTAGTAACATCACAGAGTCATGATCTAAGTTTTGTGGTCACAGCGATATTTAGTTTTTTCAGACATCTACTTTTTGTAAAAATGGCGAATTGCGGCTAAACGATTCGTTTTAGGTACTATGTGTGATACAGAAAGCCGCACTAGAATTGACCAAGGAATCCAAATATGCAATAATATACAGGGGGTTCCATTTAAAAAAAATTAACTTTGATATAAATCGCCCTGTATAAACTTCGCGATTTAAGTGAAAATATTTTAGGTTTGTAGCCTAAAGGATACCTTATCGCATCCCATCAACAAACTTTAGAAATATTCCTTAATAAATCCACAATCTTCCACCCACGCACTATTGCGCCACCCTGTATATTACAAAATGTATCGACTATAGCATTTTATTATTTATTATTCTGTCCTACAAGCGATATCAAATATTTTGCTACATCCGGTATAGTCTTAGTAAGACTTTTTGCAGTAGGCGCCTATTCTAAACTGATACAAAAACGTGAAAGAACTTAGAACTAGTACCTACCTGTTTACAGGTATCCATTTAAGTTTGTATATACAATATATTTACATAAAGAGAGCCACTTTCTCATCATTAGACGAAGTTGAATTAAGGGTACAACTGGGTTGAAGCATTGACTAAAAAATTTTAAGACACGCAAGTGTAATGTTAAATTACGTTCCCAACATGCTGTCTTTTTCTAATGGAACCACTGCTCCCCACCATGATATTCTCTTGATATTCTCTGCTAACGACATCGTTGCAAATTTTCTGAACTGATTACTCGGCTGCACGAGTCATGACGAGACTGATTGTCATTGTTGGGTCGGCGCCATCCGTCTACATTCTCATAGATAAATAAAAACCTTACATACTATAAACGGTATTGTTTCCCTAGCTATTATTATTCTTTGAAATAATATTTTTATTTCCAATATATGAAAATAAATTGATACCCAATAAATAGTTACCTGTGTATCCAATGATTATTTATAAATGTACAAAATAAAGCAAACATAAATTGCTAACAGTCAAATCGTACCACGAATTCTTTTACGAAAAATATTTAAGGGTAATTTTAAAAACTATATCCAGGGCGTTATACAGTTTTGTCGCATTATACGTAAAACCACATTCGAACAATGTTGTATGTGCAGGTATGAAAATTATTTACATATCTGATATTCTTAGAGTGAATTTCATTTCTACCAATTAATTTGCGGCGCAGATATGCAGGACTGTTCGTTATAACAATTCTATGTACAAAATTTAAGAAATGAAATTTCCACCTTGTTTTTTAGGAGAGCCAATTTAATTCTTGCATGAAATCGCTAATATGGTCAAATTTACGTAGACCATACATAAATCTGCAACAAGTATTTTGTAGATGTTGGAGCCTGTTTCTGTTAATGTAATTTAGAAATGAGTAATAAACAGTTAAACAATATCCATAAATCGGAGAAATTAATACTTCACATCATTTTTTTCTAAACTTAAAATTAATTATTGACTTATTAGTAAATAGTAATCGTAGTTTCATATAGGCCCTTTTGATCACGTAACTTACATGATCACTAAAATTTAATTTACGATCTAAAACTAAACCTAAATTTTTAATTTTCTCCGCAAAAGGTAAGGAAACACCGTTTTTTAAATTAAATTAGGAGAAATAATTATAAAAAATATAGAAATAATGAATAAAACAACAAACACAATAAATCAATTTAAATTTATTTCTCCATGTATATATTCCTCACTATAATAAATTACTATAGAAGAAATATATAAAACAAATCTCAAAAATAATAAAGATTTTCAATCAAATAAAATAATTATACAAATTATTCTAGAATTTAAACTTAATAACTCGTACTCAATAAAATTAAATAATCAAAAATCATAAAATATAAACTGAAAGAAATAAAATTACTCTAAAAAAGTGAAAACGTAAAATAAAATTTACAAATTGAAATTATTTAAGATAAATTTTATATTATTAATTCCACAAATTAATGTTTTTTTTAAACTACCTAAATAACAAATAAATAAATCACCAACAAGAAAAATTAAATTTAAAGGAACTCAATGAAGTAAATAAGTAAGTAAAAGTAAAAAAGTAAATATTCACGTAAACATCCAGAAGAATAAGAATATATCCCATTAATTAGTTTTCCATGTTGAGTATTTGAATATAAATATAAAGAATAACGACCTCTAAAAAATGAAGTTAATCTAATTAAAATTATTGTAATTCAACTATAAGAAACCAAACTATTAATTAATATAATTTCCCCTAATAAATTTAAAGAAGGAGGAGCTGCTATATTAGAAGAACATAATAAAATCATCATAATCTTATTCTAGGTATAATATTAATTTTCTTTAAAAACAATCTACGACTAGATAAACGTTCATATGAACAATTAGCTAAACAAAATAATCCTGATGAACATAAACCATGAGAAATTATTATTACAATTGAACCATATAAACCTCATATATTTATTGTTATTAAACCTCCTAATACTAATCTCATACGTGAAACTGATGAATATGCCATTAAAGACTTAACATCCATTTGACGTAAACTATGCCATTAAAGACTTAACATCCATTTGACGTAAACAAATTAAAGAAATAATAAAACCCCCTATTAAACCAATAATTATAATAATAAAATTAAATTTTAAACCTACAATTATATAAATTTTTATAAAACGAATTAATCCATATCCCCGTAACTTTATAACATTACGCCAGCCAAAATTATTGACCCAAAAATTGGAGCCTTTACATGAGCCTTGGGTAACCATAAATGAACAGAATATATAGGAATTTTAACTAAAAAAACAAAAATTGTACAAACATAAAAATAAATATTATTTAATGAAAAGAAAGATAATAAATATCTAAAGTATAAAATTATTATATATATATATATATATATATATATATATATATATATATATATATATATATATATATATATACCAGCTTGAATACGTTCAGGTTGATAACCTCAACATAAAATTAATAACAATGTTGGAATTAATCTAATTTCAAAAAAATATAAAAATAAATATATTTATTGAACTAAAAGTTATAAATAATGAAAATAATATTATTAAAACAACAAATAAAAAAAAATCACTATAATTTTTCTCAATATAAATCTTTCCTCTATAATTATTAAAGTACAAATTCAAATACTAAGTAAAGTTATTAAATATCTTAAATAATCACACCCAAATATTGAACTATAAAAAAATGTAAAATTAAAACTAAGAAAAAATATATAAAATATAATAAAAAATAAAAACTGAATAATTCAAAAACAATTTTTTAAAAAACATAAAGGAATAATAAAAACTATTAAAAAAATAAATTTTATCATAAAATATTAAAAGACTGAAAATAATCATTGTCATAAGAACGAACTATTAAATATTATCCCAATATTAAAAAAAAAAATGCAAAGAAACTCATTCTATCCATTAAATAAAATTTTAATTTGATCATTTTTAACAATTATTTTAATATTAACATGAATTGGAGCTAAACCAGTTGAAGATCCTTTCATTTTAACAGGGCAAATTTTAACTACATTATATTTCTTATTTTTTCCTCTTATACTTTTAATACCAAAATTATGAAATAAAATTATATTCAATTAAGTTAATGAACTTGTTTAAGTATATATTTTGAAAATATAATAAAGAGTTAATTTACTTTATTAACTTTACTATAATTAATTAACTAAATAATTTGAACAAAATAAACAACTTCAATCATAAATAAAACATTAAAAATTTAAAGAAATAGGTAAAAATCTTTTTCAAGCTAATATTGTAGGTAGCACGCTACGAAAATTTGATGAATACATTGAAAACATTCCGATTGAAATTGTTGTCGCGATAGCAAAAATTAATTACTAAGGTTATCATATAATAATTGTTATTTGAGAATGGTTTGTATTTCTTTGTTGTTGTAAGAAATTTGTGTAGGGTTTTAACTGAGGGCCCCAACCAGAAGTTTTAAGTTGCAGGTGGAGGCTAAACTGCCTTTATCGTAGGGCAAGACAAATCACTAAATATGTTTATAAAAGCGTTTTGAAAATAAAATGTCAGTATTATACAAAAACTACACCGCGGTCAAAGAAAAATTTGTTCATGAGTTGAAATGTGATAGTTTGAATACAGGATTTCTACGGTTGATTGCACATGTTAAGTAGAAATAAGGTTTCTTTGTATAATTAAAGGCAAAAGCGTTCACACGAAATATTTTTATTGCTTTTGTTAGTTGATATAGAAAATAGGGGTGATGGAATAAAACGGTTTTATTGTGCTCAGACCGAGTTTGATTAGAATTTTCAAAGCGTGCGGAGTAAGATTTTGAGATCGATTCGGTGTTTGTTTAATGAGATCTTCTTTTCGCTGTTTTGTGTTAATCGATAAATCTGAGTATTTAAACATTTGTGCTGGTGAAAGCTTAAAAGGATAACCTACATTGATAATGTAAGTAAAGAAAAGATTTTACGGTTTGTGAAATTACACAGAAAAGGTCATTCTACCTACTCATTTAAATTGTTCAAGCCAAACTGAAACCCGGACCTGCAAAACTGTTGTGTTCATTGAAATTACGCAAGCATAGCGAAGCACGCTCTCTTTTCTCTCTTTATGTGTTCTATTTTGTGTATTGATAATTCCAACCTGTATTTATAATGATAAAACCACAAACGATCATAGGTATAAAGTCAGAAGCTGACCCTAATGATCTAAATATATATATATATATATATATATATATATATATATATATATATATATATATATATATATATTTATCCAAATGTCCCTCTTGTTACCGTTATATGCCTATATGTCTATATTTTTGTGTTTTGTTTTATGCCTAAGAGGAATTGAGAGCGTTATTATCTTGCATTTGTAATAATACGTACTAATCATGTGGGTGAATCGGTGTTGCAGGACTTTATGTCAGAGGTTATACTTTGAATGGTTTTTCTGTGTAATCCATTATATCATTCATTGTTACTGTACATGTGTATCATTTGTTGTGCTCGTATCCACAAATTTGTATTGTAACGTACTTGCCCTCTCATTTGTGTCTACTTAAATAATCTGTAACCTGTTTAATTTTCTGTTGTTATTTTTTTTATGTAGGTTGAATTTGTAATATGTATTACTAGAGTGCTTAATGTATTTTGTTGTTAATAACCGCCCTGATTGGTTAAACGAAAGGGCCACATGATCAGGATTACCTTTTCCTTTTCTTTTTTTGATTGATTGACGATCTTATTGTGGATACGATCACACTGTTTATATTTATTGCCTTTATGTGTAGTTATTGAAATTGCCTTGCATTTTATTTTGGTGATATTTAAATTTTGTAAGGTACGCCTTTTTAACTTGATTTAATGATGTCCTTTTTTTTTTTGTGTTCTGTTTATGTCCGGTAGTCCCACACCCTGTATAATGCTTTATATGTAATTATTTAACTAAAGGCAGACAGGAATTGGTTCCAAAAGGATCCCTGTTTGTTATCTATTACTTGTTTATTTTTGCTTTAATTTGAATACCATTTATAGAACTGATTTTATGTTTATTTGTGACTAAACGTCGTTTTAGGCAATGTGATAGATTTTGTACGCCTTTAATACCGATAGAGTAGCGTTGATACATATTTAATCCTTTGATTGCTTTGATTACTTGTGTTATCTGATCTTTGTTTCTCTTTGTGTGATTATTATTGGAATAAAGGGAGTTTTCTTGGTGATTCTTTTTCTCCCGATGTAAATAGGATGACGAGCGAATCACCAGGTAGCGCAACTCGTTCATCTCAATTACAGTTTTGTTTCATTTAATTACCTGCCACCTTATGCAACAAATTAACCTTATCCGACCCTATCTCCTGCACATTACACAACGTAGGTTATTTGCCACTAGACGATCACTATTTTTTTTATCAGATTAGAATTTTGCGAGTTCTAGAGCAGATTTGTAAATCAACTCTGATTATTTAATCACGGCCAGTAAGGAGATTTAAGCTATTAATAAGAGTAAGCCTAACATTAGCCGACGTAGCAGCATTCTCAGTGACATCAATTTAAGCAATTAATAATAGCATCTTATCAGTCAAATTAAAATGCATCCTTTAGCTATTGTTTTGTCTCTTGAATTTGCATTAATGCGAACAAGTTCAAATTACACGTTAGCATGATAGGGTACGTCTGGGTTACGACAGTATATAAGTTTTCATATCGAAAATGAGGTAAAGTCCCGAGTTCAAATAAATATAAAAGAAATAAATAAAACAAACAAAAAAATAATTAAAAATAATCTACCAAAAAATAAAGACAAATATTATTCTCATAAACAAAATTCTTGAATATTCAGCCATAAAAGCATAGCAAATCTCTCTTCCATATTCATTCCAGATTTCAATTAAAAACTATTTATTATGCTACCTTTGCACAGTTAAAATACTGCGGCTATTTAATTATCACTGAGCAGATTAGACCTTAAATTATTCTCAAAAGGACATGTTTTTAATAAACAGGCAGAAAATTAATTTGCCGAATTCCTTTTTATAATCTAAAAAATTTTTTATCTTTAAAAACAAATTTACTAATTTAATCATAATAACTAATAATAAAAAATATAAAATTAATTTTTAATAAACAGTTTAAAATTAATATAAATTAATAATTAAATAATAAATAAAAAATAACAATTAAATTATTATCATGATTAACAATTTAAATTATACAAAATATACATATATTAAAATTTTTTGCTCATCCCATTAAATATTTAATATTAAAACTTAAAAATTAATTCTTAAATAAATAATAATAGAATTAAATTCTTTTCTTAAAAAACTAGATATATTTAAACACGAATAAGATTTCATTTCAAATTAAACATTTTAAAATATTATATCACAAATAAATAAATGATTAATTAGTCCTTTTAAATTCGAGAAAATCATTTAAATAATTTCAATTTAATCAACCCTGATACAAAAGGTACAAAAAATTAATTCTTCTTTTCAAAATTTTTAAAATTTCACTCACACTAATAATAAACTAGGTATAATAAAAAAAAATTTTCTTAATAATTAATAAAATAAAAATATTTTTATTAAAAAATAAAAATAATTTAATTAATTCAAATTAACTGTATAAAACAGTAATCTTTTTAATGTAAATAAAAAACTTATCCTAAGCTTTAATTTGGTAATTACGACTTATCTCAATTTAAATGAGAGTGACGGGCAATATGTACATATTTTAGAGCATTTATCATATAAAATAAATTCTTTATATTACTATCAAATCCAATTTCAAATAAAAATTTAAAATTATTTTCTAACAATAAAATTATTATAACCCATTTCTACTTTTATATAAACTACATTGATTTGAAATAATTTATCATGATAAATAAAAGTGGAACTTATTGTGAATATCAATTATAGAACAGGTTCCTCTGAACTGACTAAAATACGCCAAATTTTTTAATTTCCATGAACAACAAATACTAATCTGGTTTAATAATTTACAATTAATATAATAGGGTATCTAATCCTAGTTTATATTTTAATTTTAATAAATTTAAAATTATTATAATAATTAATATTCAAATTTAAATGTCACCTAAAAATTCAAATATCAAATTTAATTAAATTAAAATTTAAAACCAAAATATTCAATTAATCTATTTGTATAACCGCAATTGCTGGCACAAATTTTATTAGATTTATTAAAATTTACGAAACATATATTAATAAATTTTCAATGTTAAATACTGAAAAAAACTTTTAATTAAAATTCTACCTGTAAATTAATTTTAAATAATAAATTTAATACAAATTGAATTATAAATTTAAATAAATTATTCCCCAAAATAAACTATTCTTAAATTTAAATTTAATTCATTCTAATTTAAATAAATTAATCAATTAAAATAATTAAATAATAAATAAATTATTAATGAAACTATTTTAGAAAATTACTTAATAATCAAATTTATTATTAATAAAATGGTATAAATCATTAAATTAAATTTTAAATAAAATAATCCAAAATAAATTAAAAATTTAATTTTATTAAAACAAACAATCAATTTCATTTAAAATAAAGTTATAAAATTAATAATTTAAACTAAACTTACAAAATTTATTTATACGTATATTAATATAAATATTTTATTGACCTCAAATATATTTAAAATATAATCATAAGCAAATCATTAATAAGCAATAAAAAATTAACTTTTTCTGATTTTTAAATTAATATTCCATTAATAACAAATTTAATTTCTAGTAACTCATAAATTGTTTTTTTTTAATTATGTTCTTTATATAAATGCATTTATTTATCAAAGACCAATAGCAATAATGTTAAATTTTTAAGATAGCGTGTTATTGATATATTAAATATTTATATATTAATTCTATTATATATATATTATATATATATATATATATATATATATATATATAAATATTTAATATATTAATTGCAGTAAATAATAATAATAAATTAGAACAATCATATAATACGATGTTATAACTATTCAATAAAATATAACAATTCATTATTTCTTTTTTTTCAGGTTTATCGTGTAATAATATTTGTATACATTAATAAACTAATATCTTCACTTTATTAATTTATACTTCCGCTTTTATTGAGCTATATTTAATTATAAAATTAATATAAAGTTAAATATATATACTATATATATATATATATATATATATATATATATATATATATATATATATATATATATACAGGGTGAATCTTATCTAATCCGCCAAAATTAAAGGCGTGCTAGAACTCATCATTCTAAGCAAAAGTTCATATGTACATGGGTCCGGAAATGCTTCTTCGAGATACAGGTGTCAAAGTTGAAAAAAATCGCGTTTTCTTCAATATCTTTCGACTGTTTCGAAATAGTTTCATGAAATTTCGTATACGGGTTTTTGGGATGACAAATTCAAATTTGTGGTCCATTTGGTTGTCGTTTCTAGAGGCGCCAGCGGCAACGATTTCGACCCTTTAAATCGTAGCAATTTTTTTGCTACACTGTATGCCATTTTGGACTAGAAAATCGATTCTCCTATCTTTTCTTCTAAAAAGGTATATCTTAGTGATGTCGCTAGAGCAACCCTTTCCGAGAAAAACGCTTTTAAAACTCATGATGCATACACATTTTCGGAGGGTTATTTTTTGACAGGTTTATCAATAGGAATTTTAATTGTTACTAAGTAACTTACTTGTTTACTTATCTGTCTCTTTGCGTTCATTGATAATAAAATTTTAATAAAAATCCATAATTAAATACGATAGAATGCCTAGACATACAACATGTATACTTTTAATATTAATTTTTTTCTTTTTTAATGTCTTTTTCTCGGAAAGGTTGCTCTAGCGACTTCACTAAGATATACCTTTTGTAGCAGAAAAGACAGGAGAATCGATTTTTAGTCCAAAATGGCATACAGTGTAGCACAAAAGTTGCAAAGATTTAAAGTGGTCGAAATGGTTCGCTGGCTCTAGAAACCACAACTAAATGGACCACAAATTTGAATTTGTCATCCCAAAAAACCCTGTATACGAAATTTCATTGAAACAGTCGAAAGATATTGAAGAAAACGCGATTTTTTTCAACTTTGACATGTATCTCGAAACGAAGCATTTCCGGACCCATGTACATATGAACTTTTGCTTAGAATGATGAGTTCTAGTACTTTTAATTTTGGATTAGATAAGATTCACCCTGTATATATATATATATATATATATATATATATATATATATATATATATATATATATAAATTTTAAAGAAACGATCGTTAGGTACTAAAATGGCTCTAAATGTTTTATTATATCTTTTTATTAAAAACTTTATATTCAATTATTCACATAAAGCACATTACTTAACTTAGTACCACATCAAACACTAAAATCAAAATAACTCGGAAACGTACAGGAATTTCGAAACAGAAGAAGGTACATTATTTTTGTTAAACTGTATGTAGATAATGAAAATAACAGTTTTATTAAAAAATAGTCATTGGTAGAAGTTCTGTTTATGAAAGGTTGAGCACCCTCCACTCCGCCACTGTGCAAGTTTGTGAACATTCTTATCGCTTGTTTTATGCCCTTAATTAATAGACATTATCCTCCCAACATGAAAGAAATCTAAGCATTCGTTTATGAGTTATAATGAAAATTTGAGAAAAAAATTATATTCAACACCCTGTATCTCGAAACGAAGCCTTCTACGACATATGTTTATAGGAACTTTTCTTTTAGAAACATGTGTTCCATCTCCTGTTAAAGTTTGTCTACAAAAAACTGACTCACCCTGTATATTGAATAAATTTACAAACAGTCTTGCTTACATTCCAAAAGTAAGGAAACTCTTATAACGTATCTACAATGCGATAGACGAACATAATCAATAAAAATCACTAAGTTGTCTAGTAACAAACATTTAGAAATAGAAATGTTTAAGCTTACGTGCATTAGCATGTCCATAAAGTTGTTCCTGTTATTCATTAAAAATCTTCAGGGGATCTTGATATATGTCGCAAGATCGAGACACAATAACTATTGAATGAATACAACTTATATTCACTTTTAATAATTAAAAAAAAAAGAAAAATTCGAGTTTATTTGACACTGTCCACGCTATTCCCGAGATCTGTGTGATACGACACCCTCAACTGCTACACAATAACTATTACCGACACATACATCCCCGTGTGGTAAAGCGTAACGGCTCACTATTCCCGCATATCTAAGTATATTTATTATTTTATGCTTATCAGCTTAAGTGCAAGGTTATATAATATTTGTAGTAAATAGCAGGTACAGATACTTTAATACAATAGAATTGTATATATTTCGACAGAAGCATAGAAAAGCCTACACACTTATAAATACTAAAAAAATATTGTTTTGCAATTAAAAATGTTTCAATGTTTAGAACAGGTTGAAAAATGTCGTCACACTTATTTAAACGTTCAGGATCTATGATTGTGGTAAATAAAAAAATAGTAAATCAACGTTTTACTATAATTATATTATATTTTTATAAAATATAAGGGAAATGTGCACAAATATAGAATTTTATTAATACCTAGTCGACCAGTGGTCGATCAAAATTCGATCCTAGGTAATTCGTAAAATTTTTAAGTTTGAAGGCTATTAAGGTCTTTCGTACCTCTATAATCATTGCATATAATTTTCTTCTGTTACGCTAGGCCGCGAGCGTGTACAAACACACAAATACGTCATTATGCATTAATAATTTAAAGTATTTGTTACACATTATATACATAAATTTTATCTTTCTGCACTTCTCCATATGAACTTGACTTGTGCAAGAGCCTCCTTTTGTTTCTGTATGTAACTTAATATACAGGCTGTTTCACGACGAGCTTACACTATCTATATATAGGAAACTACTCACACGATTTCTATAAAAATTGGCATAGATAAATAACAAGTTATGGCAAATATGTGGAAAATATTTTGATAGACATTTCACTTCCGGTTATACCGGAAGTGAACAGCAACTTTGTTATTTTAAATGTAACACCGTGTATGTTATTAACTTTTCGAAATCTACGTTTAATTTTAATGTCACTTTGTGTAGAATATTCTATAACTAAAATTTATACTTTTCGAGATATTAAGTTTTTTAATAGAAAATTGACAGGTGTAGACCTCCGTATGGAAAATTCTGTGTGAACATCCCCAATACCAAATAAAACATATCTTATTGGGTTAATTAGTAAGAAGATCAAGGTAATTGATGACTTGTCGAAAACTGCTTTTCTGCATACAGGGTTCTTAAAAAAATGAATAAAATTTCAACTTCAAAAATGTCAAATATTTTAATTTTATTAAATCAAACTACCTTATTTTTATTCTATTTCTTAATTCTACGGCCAAAAATAAGGGAAGTTTATGTTCACTTCCCTATACCCAAACTTAAGCGTTTTTGAGATATTAACACGTTTTTAAAAATATTAATTATTTCTGCCGTACTCTTGTTTGTTATTATTTATTATTTTATTTTAGCAGGTTGTGTATGTAGCTGTCATAATTAAGTAGTATTAGTTGTCATTATTTGTGGTCAATTGCATTTTTGTAAAGTGATAGAAATGGCTCGTTTGGAACTAAACAATCACGATTATCTAAATTTACTTTTAATACATGGTGAATGTGACAGAGTTGTTACTAGAACATGTGCTTTATTTGCTACAAGGTATCCAGATCGACCACGACCCACCCGTGACACAGTGAAGAGTAATAAACAATTTATCACAATTTGGTTGTTTTCAAGCAAAAGTTAAGAAAGTGAAGTTTGTTGTTGATAACAATGACAATGAAATTAATGTTCTGGGATACTATGCTGCTTATCCCGAAGCGTCATTAAGTTGTGGTGCGAGAGATTTAGGTGTACCAATGATATCTATTCAACGAATTTTAAAGAAACATAAGTTTTATCCCTACTCTTTTAACCTAGTTCAAAGTTTAAGAGAAACAGACTATAATAAAAGAATACAATTTGCCGAATTTGTGTTGATAAAATGTCAAGAAGATAATGAATATTTAAAGAATGGTGCGACGATTCAAAATTTACGTTAAACGGAATGTTTAACAGGCACAATTCGCATTACTGGAGCGACGAAAATCAACACTTAACAAGAGTACGTAGTTTTCAAGAGCGATGGGACTTTAATGTGTTTTGTGCGATCAGAGACAACCAGGTTGTAGCTCTCCACTTTTATGATGGAAACTTAAACGGTTAGAAACTGTGGTAACATAATTTTATAATTTTTTATTTTCTAAAAACTACTTTTTTAGGTCAAAGATATCTCAACATATTAAGAGAATTAAAAACAAATTATTTAGAATGTTTACCACCGCAAGAACTTAGAAAATATTTTTCTTCATGACGGAGCTCCTCCTCACTGTTCCGAATGGTAAACCAATTTTTAGATGAGACCTTTGAAGATAGGTGGATAGCTAACAATGGTCCTTTCGGTGGCCTCCTCGTTCACCAGACATAACACCTTTAGATTTTTTATATGCGCTACATAAAAAATGAGGTGTATTCCCATCCTTACAACAAGGGAAGATTGTGAACTTAGAGTTCGCAATGCAATTCTCTCCCTGCAGCAATGATTAAGCGCGCAACAAACGAAGGTGTGATAAGAAGATTTCATAAATCCTTGGAGGTTCAAGGACGAAATTTTGAACACTTGTTATGAGTTTTTGTAATTTATGTATGTGGAATTACATTAAAAAACACGGCCTACTTATAATAAGCAACAATACGGCAGAAATAATTAATATTTTTAAAAACGTGTTAATATCTCAAAAACGCTTAAGTTTGGGTATATGGGTATAGGGAAGTGAACATAAACTTCCCTTATTTTTGGCCGTAGAATTAAGAAATAGAATAAAATAAGGTATTATAAGTTTTGTTATGAACGAATGAGTTCAGGCTCGCATTCCATTAATATAAGTAATTTGACTGTAATCTCATTATATTTATAATTTACATCAGTTCTACATACATAAAGACAAAATTTGCATCGATTGGGGCTTGAACCTTGGTGGCGCAGTTGGTAGCGCGGTACTCTAGCAAAGTACAGGTCGTAGGTTCGAATCCTACTCGAGGTAAACTTTTATTTATGTATTTAATAAAATTAATATAATTTATTTAAATATAAGGTAGTTTCATTTAATAAAATTAAAATATTTGACTTTTTGGAGTTGAAATTTTCATCATTTTTAAGAACCCTGTATGCAGAAAAGCAGTTTTCGACAAATTATCAATTACCTTGATCGTCTTACTAATTAACCCGATAAGATATGTTTTATTTGGCATTGGGGATGTTCACACAGAATTTTCCATACGGAGGTCTGCACCTGTCAATTTTCCATTAAAAAATTAATATCTCGAAAAGTATAAATTTTAGTTATAGGATATTCTACTCAAAGTGACATTAAAATTGAACGTAGATTTCGAAAAGTTAATAACATACAGGGTGTTACATTTAAAATAACAAAGTTGCTGTTCACTTCCGGTATAACCGAAGTGAAATGTCTGTCAAAATATTTTCCACATATTTGCCATAACTTGTTATTTATCTATCCAATTTTATAGAAATCGTGAGTAGTTTCCTATAATAGATAGTGTAAGCTCGTCGTGAAATAGCCTGTATACACAATTCAATAAATCTATCTATAGTTGCATAACTTTATTTATCACTCACCAAACGCAGTCCGGTTTGATAGGGCTTCTATGAGGATTTGTGCTATTACTACCCTTGGCTTGACTACTGCAATTATAAAGAAAACACAAGGAGCATCTCTGACCATGCCAATCTCAACTGATACTTCCACAGTTATTGTACAATTCTAAGGCCAATCAGCTATTAAACGCAATAGCTGTGTTTTCCTGTCAGGAGAATATTGTCTAATGAATCTGAGGATCTTCCCACGCCAGGTCCTTCTACCCCTAATCACATATCCCCCAATGATCAAATCACCCTCATAGGAAGAGGGTCTGCAGGATCTTCTAACGACAGACCGAAGCAATAAGCTTTAAGTCCGAATACGTAACTCCAATGAATTAATGAGGGACTTCCAACGTTGGGGAAGGCCCAGATTACGTAATCCTCGTGCATAAGATGATGGGTGCCCAAGGCTCTCCTATAAAGACCGACCACGTATCCTCCTGTGCATTAAACCACCCTCCTCAAACATAAGGGTCTGCAAGGGTCTTCCAACGACAGACCACATGCTACATGGCATGGGTACTGACCCTGTGCCTGAACGTAACCCCAAAGAGATAAAGGAGGCCTTCTAACGTCAGTCGAGACGTCCAGCAAGCACTTAACAAGATTAGGAATCCAGACCAAATACGTATCCCCCCATGCGATACACAAGTCTTCCAAGGCCACATGCTACGTGGCATAGATACTTACCCTGTGCCTGAACGTAACACCCACAAGATACGGGAAGCCTTCTAATGTCGATCTGGTTCTAATGATCCCTAATAGTTACGGGACCGGCAGTATTTAAACTGCCCGTACGAACGCACATTAATTACCTCGCATCATCACATCGCGCGCATCTAGCAATTTACCTTTAACAAGTCATGTAATAATAAATCATACGTTAAGAACAGCAATTATTGTCGTACTCACATGCAAATTAATTATACATAATGACACTAAATGCAGGTGTCAATAACAACGCAAGAAAAATGATTACTATTTGTACAATAATAATGCAAGCTAGATATGCACACCTTAAACGCACAAAAATATAACAGCACTATTTCGACAAAACTCGATTACGTACTGAACATTCTTTAAGTCAATATTATTAGTAATTTGCATATCGGTATTGCTGTATTAGGTGATAGAGCGGAATTTTTCCCCTAGGTTTATTTTACGTGACATATTTATTAGGTCCGTATTTTAATTACAAAAAAAAGGGAACGCATGTGACGAATAACCCATAAATTTTATTAACTAACAATTACATAATGAAAAGAAACTAATTTTTGTATACTATTTGACACTCCTCCGTTCTCGCAATGTGCATAGAAAGGGGTACAAAATTTTTTCTTACCGTATTAATACACTCAGTTCCAGAAAAAGTGACACACTTGATTTTTGACCTAATTTTAAGATGTTACATTTTCCAAACAATTTTTTTATTCCTCGTTCCAAAAAAGTGCCCACTCTAAAAGAGAAAGTTGCTCACTCTAGAAAATCATCTGTCTACTAGAAAAATGTGTCGTAATACAATATGTCAATATATACCATTTTCCCTTCTTTTTATAAAAATTTGTACATATGCACATAAAATCCCAAAAACATACTATTAATAAGGTAATAGCTGATTGAAGTTGATACAGTTGTCTTGATTTAGAATAAATATGTGAGCTTAAATTATCATTATACTATACCTCGATTGCAGTTTATATTTTTTAAGTTAGTTAACAAACGAACAAACTTATAGATTTTATTCTAAAAAAGGTTTTAAAAATAAATAAACTCTCTGCGAGCAGCAAACTATTAAAAAATTTGCAAGGTAAGCAATTAAACACGTATAGCTGTAATATCTATGTTTGTATTGCTTATTAACTAACTTAAAAACAAACTTTTATTATTTTATTGTTATACAATATGTAAACTGTAATTTTGAAGAATCCGTAATCGCAGCAAAGTAAACCTCACAAGTTATAATAATGTTGGTGTTCTATTTAATATATTGAAACAGGTTCTAAGAAACGATAAATAAGAAAAGAATATTCGAGAAATGAGTCACCACGTTTAATTAAAATCAACCGGATGTTATGAGTCATACCTTTATCTATATTTTATCGCGAGGTTTCTGGAATTATCTCACAATATAAGTAAACTACGATAAAGGAGGGGATCAGTTCTCAAAGGAGTTACAAATATGTAGTTCAAAGCGCGTTTTACTGTTTATACATACAGGGTGCGAAACTTCTTAGAAGCCACGGGTATGACCACATTAAAGCGGCCTGCGAGAAGCCCTGATATGAACCCTAACATTTGTGGAATGAATTAGGAAGAAGGGTACGTTCGCGCGAAAGACTTCCGGAAAGTCACAGAAATGGCAGATGCATGAGTGAAAGAATGGGATCGTATACCAATGGAAACGTAAAGAAACCTAATTTCCAGTATGCCGCGTAAAATAGAAACTGTTAGATTTGCTAAGGGAGGCAATACACGGTATTAAACAATTATCCCAGTTTATAATTTTGTGTTTAATATAAATGTTTTTTAAAATTCGTATCAGTTTATTTTACTAGAGAACTGTTTCCCTATAAATTCAAAAAGTTGGTAATATGCAAGATTTCAGAAAAAATGCTGTAATTGAGACAGATTTAGAGATAAATTAATGAATAAAAAAACAAAATGCTCGTAAAAAAGCATCTTTCATATAGGGTGCAAGCACTTTCTATTTAATTGCTTGATTAACACACATGGTAAGTCAATAATTAAGAAAAAAACATGGTTCTAGGTTTTCCACTACCAAAAAAATTCCACCTCTTTAATTTTTTTTTTTTTTTTTTGGAAGGTAAAGGAATTACCTATCAACGAATACAATTTAAAAATCGGTCCACTGGTTTGAAAAATATAAGATTTTAAAGTTAGGTCAAAAGTCAAGTGCGTCACTTTTTTTTGGAACTGAATAGATAGCATCATTTATTAAATAATAAATTTGAGACAAATTGTTTATTTTGTATAGAATTCCAAAACTTAGATTGATTATAACAAAATTTATTTCCTCCTGAAAATATAATTTAATGTAAAAGTAATATTAGAAAACGGATCATTTTAATGCGGTATTTTCGTTGAAGTGTCGTAGACTTGCAAGCCGTCAAAAGGGGAGTAATCGTCACTACAATGACGAGCATTATTCATTAATACAGTTACAGTGGGAATTGTGTCCTAGTTTCTTTGACTATTGCTGTAATTTACGCCCGTGGTTCTTAACCTATGGGTCGCGAAACATTTCTAGGGTCGCGCGTAGTCCGAGTAATGAAAAAGGTACAGGCAAGTTGTAGTTACCACTGACGTCGTATACGCACGACGCATCCTTACACACAGGCCAGCATGATACAAAACAGAAAGATAGGATCCATAGCAGTCGCAAATCAGTTCGCCGTGCGCATGACGTCACTTGGTCATCAAAATTCGAATTTACCGCATTAGCAGGCATCAGTTATGGCATTTTAATTTACAAATTACTGGCTTAAAACATTCCGTTATAACTTTTTTATTGAAATAATTACAAAAAGACATTTGTGAATGTCTTTATTTGATTTACTTGTACGAAAAATATACTTTTTCAGTCTGTATAATAATTGAATACACATAAATACGACTGCGAATGAAAGTGCAATTTTATTAAATATATTTTTATTGCAAATAAAATATTGCTTGAAAGTGTCCAAGAACTTCGCTACAATTTTGAAAAAAAATCTATATCTTTATGTGCTTTTTGGATACAATTAAAAACGGAAAAGGCTATAATTGTTAAAGAGGCATTAAAAGTGTTGTTGCCTTTTTCAACAACATATATGTGTGAGGCTGGTTTTTCGGCTCTATGCCATATCAAAAACAAATACCGAAACAAACTGGATCCCGAAGCAGATATAAGGTGCTCGTTGAGCAGCCTTCGACCAAGGTTTGAAGATCTTTCCAAATGCATTCAATCACAAGGGTCTCATTGAAATGTACGATTTGCCTTTACATTTTACAATGTAAAAAATTTAACATATGTATTAATTTTTTATTTTATTTTTTCAGGAATGTGTTAAAATTCATTATTTAACTTTTAAATTTTACATTTTTACATTTTACCTACTTATATTATTGTAATTTTGTGAATAAAAATTATTAAATATATTAAATAATAATAATATAATAATAATATTAAATAAATAATAATATAATAATAATATTAAATATATTCATTAAATTTCCCTTGGATCAAAAAGTATCTTTGTTTATCTTTATTTTAAACAAATTCATTGTAAAATTTAAGAACATTTTTAATTGTAATCTAAAAAAGGTGAAAAAGATTATCTTTTTTTAGGCTTAGGGTCGCGACGAACATATTTTTCAAACTTGGGTCGCGGCTTAAAAAGGTTAAGAACCACTGATTTACACCACTAATAACATTTTAATGTAGTACATATATTCTACACAGTGCCCTAGATTGGCAAGCCTCAAAGAGAGTCATTAGGGCGGAATAGGTGTTTTGTTAATTACTTGCACAACGGGTGATAGAGCCATACTGTTCTTTATTCCATTACCATTTTAGTGGCAATTATTCCCATTGGACTTCTTGCAAGTCCAAGTTACTAGAAAGAACACACTGTTTTAAGTTATTGTAACTAGTAATATGAATTGCAAGAATTGTCTACAGCCTGTTTCCGAGTAATTAATTCATATTCTCGTAAAATTTGATGGCAGGAACGGATGGTGACCTTGGGAGCTCGTTACGTTGCCTCAAAATGCGTCCGAAATGAACCGTAAGGTTGAACGACCCTCAATGATTAATTATTAAAGCAAATATGTTCAGGACGGATTTAAATAAGAGACAAATGTTCAATCAACTAAATTTTAATGATAACGTGACAAAGAAGGTGAACATTAAAAAATGAGATTAAAAAAAGTAAATAGTATGTGTATCTGGTATTATCCGCTCCTAGCGGGTAATTGCGACCGGTGGTCGCAGTTTACCTCTTTCGTACTTTACATACAAAAATCACATATAAACTGCTTCCTCGTGGAGTCGGCGCAAAGCTTATGAGCCCAACGATTGCAAAAGTTACACTTCAGCCACCATTCCTTGTTTTTCCCAAACTCCCCACATACCAAGCAAATATCTTCATTAACTTCATCCTGAATATCAACACCAGGAGACAAGTTAGTCTCTCATCTTTCCGCTTTTCTTTTTCTTGTAATACGTCTTTCTGGGGCGTGGATGTAAAAATTACTGAGTGTTGTTTTCTTGAATTCTTAAGTAATTCTTTAGTACTCATCAAAAGAGATCGTGGATGTTCTTTCCTCCTTGCCCTCATCTTTTCCATCATGGGTGTCTTCTTCAATCTGTATTTCCTTTTCATGTACTATATTTTCAGGAGCCTTTTCTAGTTAGATCTGGATACCATTTTTCCGAAAAAATGCAGAATAGTCATAGCTACGTTTGTTCCATAAAAATTAATATATCTGTGAAATTAAATTTAAAAATTATGATGAAAAAACACTTGTTTATAAATGAAAATAACCGGGTTTCATATTAAACAAACGAAAAAAAAAGAAAACATTTTGCATAAGCATGCAAAAAATTGCAAAAGATGCTTAAGTATGCTGTTGCGCCTTGTAATACATACCTATCACAATCCACCACGCCCAAGGCCCAAACACTTTTAATAGTTTAAATATTGATTAATCACATATCAAAAAATGGAGAAGTAGGTATTTTGTGCGACTTAAAAAAATGATGAAGTTATACTATCGCAGAAGACGCTTTTTTTGTCGTCGCGAACAGGTTAAGTTTAGCCTAACGTGCTGCATCTTGGAGCACTTCCGAGAATGCATAGGGGGAATTTTAACTGACAAGGGATATTTCTGCACGGCTACCTTAAATTTGTTCATATCATAAGTGAGAGGAAAACTAAAGCTGAGAAGCCGTATTGAAGAATGTGGGTTGCGCCCGTTTCCTACAAGTGAAAATTTGTACTACATATTAATGATATAAATGGGAGAACCGAGCATGCCTAGCAAAGGGTGCCTGAGATGGTATCAAAGAATGCAATTCAACAGCACAATAGAGAATTGAAACGATTTTTCTGTACTCAAGTGAGTATATGTTAAGAACGGGTCATTTATAAGCCTAATCGCTCTTCTTTGAATACGATCAGCTATATCGAAAGCGTATTTGTGAGGACCAATCCAGAGGTGAGAATTATATTCTAAATAAAGTCGGATTCGGGCCTTAAACAGCAGAAATAAAGCGAGAGGGGAATTAAAGTACTGCTTAGATTTGTATAAAAAGCTTATTTTATGAGCATCTGCTTTAGTACCTGGCAGAACATGGTCCATCTATGATAGATTTGAAGATACAGTCATCCTTAACATAAGATACAACAGGAAAACATCCATCTTTTTTTGGCAGACACAGAGCAATACTAAGCTTTGTTGTAAATTTCTGTAAATTTAATTAGATTATTACATCTCCATTCAAGGATACGTTGTATATCTCCGTTGCTTGAAATTGCCATTTCAACTTTAATATCTTGATGTGAGATAGAATGTGAATTAGTATTATGAGTAGACTGAGATAAACTACAATGAAGAGTTGTCATCTGCAGAGCAATAGATTGGGTTAGTTGTTGAATAAATAAGATAATGTCTGTATATCAGAAAAGGTGTAGGAGTTATCACTGATCCCTGTAGCACGCCAGTATTAATGTCAACTTCTTTTCAAAAGAAACCTTTAACTACGACACGTATTCGTCTTTTATCAAGAAAACTGCAAACCGAATTAATAAGCTTATCGGTTAACCCAAACAAGGTCAAATGCTTTTGAAATATCTAACGCTATTACAACGGTTTCACCAGATCGTTCTAATGTCGCGTTCCAAACTTTAGATTTAAGGTAAGAAAGTAACTGCTGGTTGATGGATTTTTCCATGACTTTAGAGAAAATTGAAGTGATGGCAACTGGTCGATAGTTATAGGGATCGGTCCTGTCGCCTTTTTTTGTAAATAAGTTGAACATTTGCTAACTTCCATGATGAACGAAATTCCCCAGAAGGCATAGATAAAAAATCTCTTAGATAGGACTAATATTAGTTCGAGGGAACATTTGTTTAAGACAATATAGTTGGGATACCGTCGGTGCCAGTTACCTTATTAGAAGCCTACTCATGATCAATTCTAGGAGCTTGTATCGGAAATGAAGAGTTGAATACTGGCACATCTTTTCCAGAATCATTGAGGCACGAGTTTGATGCAAATAAATCCACAAAAAGATCGGCTTGGTCTACAGAGTCAGCTACTATACAGATCTGTCATAAGGTGTCATGGGGGAGGATAAAGGTGTACTAAAGTTTTTAGTGGTGGATTCGGGTAATGACCAAAATGTACGACTACGCAAAGGGCATGTAGCTAGTTATTGCTAGTTATTTTCGTTGTTCGAACAACTTTTTAGCTTTAGTGATAACAGGTATTTCTAGTACAAGCGTAGTTTGAATGAGTCTCAACCGTTTTATTGATTTTCCATTTGGCATAACATTTATTTTTGAAAGATATTGGTTCAAGACAAGCCCGATTGAATCAGAGTTGGGAACGAGAATGATCTATACGGTTTTTTGAAAAATCTGGAACACTGGAACTGTGACAGGATCTGTAACAAACAAAACGCATCGACGTACCATACAAAAATAAAAAACACCGAACGCGTTTCAATAGCTAAGCTATCATCATCAGCGGTCGACTGCGACGAACTAGAGAAAATTTCTAAGGTATATATATATATATATATATATATATATATATATATATATATATATATATATATATATATATATATATATATATAGTAAAGTTTCGTTGCTCATCTGGTGAAAGTGAGACTGAAAGTTTAATGATTTAGTTCTGAGTACCTTAAAGGTCCTTGATCGTCATTATTCATTATAATTTATTTATTTTTGTCTAAACTTTCATAACAATCACGTTCGTGCTTATTATTAACATGTTTGATTAAGATATCTTATCTACTACATGATTTTTATCAAACATATGTAGGACTACGGCAGACTTGTCCAAACGTTTATATTTTATATGAGCTAAATGTTCTTTAAAGCGAATTTTGCTAGCTCATTTAGTTTGTCCCACATATATTTGTTCACAGTTTGTACAATTAATTTACATACTTTGTTTCTATTTGTTCTCTAGTGTTACCTAATGTAGTTACATTCTCAGATGAAGTGGTTATGAATATACTTCGGAAATAAACACATAGAATGAGGGTATTTATGTAATCGCGGAAAAAATTATAGGCAGAATCACGTATAAAATATTATAGATTTAGGTACTTCGTGTAACTTCAGAAAAGATCATAAAGCTACGCCCTCTAAGAAGACAACTGACATAAAAAAATTGAGATGTAGATATCTCCTTGTAACTTCATTATTATAAAATTAAATTTACGCAGAAGATACTTACAGGCAAGTCAACTTTCCGTATTACCGAAAGTAAGAATTGAGTATTTAATTTTTTCTTGGTATTCATATGCATTATAATTTCTGAACCAATTATTATTAGCAATATACTAGGGACAAACAGCAACTACTGTAAGTCAATTCCTTTAATCACTTTTTTACTAATACTCTATTTGTGTTCTGAGCAAGAAATAAACACTTTTGAAAGCTTGACAAAGCGCCTTCCCTACTGCTACTATCCCACTAGTTTTTTTCCTTTCGTTTTATATAATACATATATTGTTAAAAAGGCAACCTGTCTTTAAGTGTGTAAGTCGCTCTATGTTGGGCCTTACAAAATAGGATAGACCGTTAAATGTATGGCATCGAGTATACTGCCACACCTTGGACCAGACAAGTTTTATTATAACTGTACGAATGAGGTTGAAATTATTGTTCTTCGCCCTATATATGATGGAGCTGATGACACATGATTAGTATAAATAAAAATCGCCTTGGTTGTTTACTATCTTACCTTCTTTATGAATGTGAATATTATATAATAATTATATTTGGCAGTAGTAATGGGGCACCATCCCCTCCCCTCTTTTTTTGACGTCACAAGCCCCACCCACACCCTATTTTATATGCCCACGTGGGAGACCGCATTTTCCACCCTTATTTTTACTCGTTTACGTGTAGGACGTGTTTTTTCACCCTTATTTTTTATAATTTCTTTTCGGAGGCCCTTTTCAACCCTAATTTTTTACACACTGACGTGTGAGACCGTATTTTCCACTCTTTTTCATCCCTAATTTACATATACCTACGTGTGTGGCCATGTTTTCAATCCTCTGCATCCCTAATTAAGGCCTTTTTGTAGCTGCTAACGTGAGAGGTGTATTTAGAGGTTGAGCTTGGGGTTTGATCTGTATTTAGGGTAAGGGTTGAACTGGGGCTTAGGATTGTATTTAGGGGGTGGGGGCTGGTCTTGGCTTGGCTTAGGCCTCTATTTAGGGGTGGGAGCTGAACCGGGGGCTGGGGCTGTATGTAGAGCTAGGGTTGGAGTTTTAGGGCTGTATTTAGGGGTGGGGTCTGGGGCTGTATCTAGAGCTAGGGATGTTTTCTGGTAATTATCTTCAGCCTTAATTAAGGTCCTTTTGGTTGGGGGTGTATTTAGGAATTGAGCTCGGACTAGGGGTTGGACTGGATTTGGGGTTGGTCTTGGTTTTGGTTAGAGCTATTTTTGATGGTATTAAGGTCCTTTTGGTTGTATTAAGATCAGTACAGCCCCTGGAGGTTAGGCAATTGTGTATGTTCTTTTAAATTGTATCTTGTAAGATAAGTTGTCTCTCTCTCTCTCCTTCACCCTCTTTTCTTGCACCTCTCTCATTTCTCTCTCGCTTCACACAACCACAAGCACGGATACAAGTTTCAAACCTGCAAACGCAAAAACACCAAAACACGTAAACACGCAAAATGGAAACACGAGAAAATGAAAAACACGCAAACACACAAAACAAAAAACACGAAAACGAATTAAGGCTAGGAGCTGGAATTAGCCCTCAAGGAGTTGGGGGTTTATAAATAAAATAATTCTTTCTGTTTATCTGTTTTATTCCTTATATCCAAATGGAAGAGTATCAAAATTTTCTATTCTACGTCGCTTAGAATAACTTATCCTATACTGCTTAGATTCAGGTCTACTTAACACATTGTAGGAACTATCTCTAACAATTTTTCTGTCATTATATACAAACAAAGAGTCTTTACTATTGCTAAGCACCATATCTTTCATCGATTCAAAGTTTATAACACGGGAGTTTTTATAGTTTAAGGTAATGCCCTTGACTTTACACACGGATTTAATTGTCTGTTCACTGGTTGAAAACACATTATAACTATAGTTTTTAGGTCCGGCACTAACAAATTTGGCTATATAGCTTCCTCCACCGTATGCCTCCAGCTCGTCGGTCATCTGGCCAAGGAAATCCCCACATGTTGGATTCCAGTCGTCGGGTTTTGCGACAAATATGACACTGTCTGTGTCGTAATACAGAACACGTCGGTCTAGTTTCTCCAAGTAACTATATCGTTCTAAACGTGCATGAGCTGTCGTGTATGCGGCTATGGATACATTAATTGTTTTTTGTGATTCACCCTCTCCCTCCGGTCTATCCCAATTTACCATTACAACGTTATCATTTATAGGTATTATGGATTGTACCTGAACCAATGGATCGGTAAACAATTTGAAAAAGTCCTTTGGTTCAGATACAATACTGCACTGGGTTAAATTCTCGCGCTGACCAAACTTACCCCAAAAAGAATTCAGCATAAGTTCAGCCAGGTACCTTAAACCAGAATTTTTCATAATATTACTAGCCTCTAGTCGAAACCCTCTTTCTCATAATACTCCGTTACGTATTTCAATTTTCAGTTTCTGACGTGCATTGGCTAGGCCAACCTGAACATTCCTGCTTTAGTTTTAGGAAATTATCAATGTAACCGCTAAATAAACCTCCCTGTTTAGTTGCTCTGTCATATGTGGTTACCTCGTATTCCCAAACTTCAAAACATTTAAAACTTTATAGTTTTTAGAGATAGCCTTACGCAGCTCGTCAGCTACAAACGTGCCAACGAAACTGCGCTCAGCTTCACTATGTCTACATTCCCCTTGATTTAGCTCAACACCGCACGTCCTACACAACACAAACATCAGTTTGCCATGCATTTTTAACGGTAAAACAGGATGGTAGAGATTAGAGGGTGGTAGTACTGACATTTAACTAAACCCTCCACCCTGTCTAATGAAATGTTCTTACATTCAAACCCTACATGAATTTTCGGATGACCTATAGGATATTTACAGTATTTATTTACAAATGGGTATAATGAGCACACGTCATAATACATTATTTTCTCGTTCACGCCGTCACATTCGTGATAAAGCTTACTAGCATTAGTGCGACCTCCGTAAAATGCGTCACGTGGGTTAAAGGGTTCATCATCTTGATTACCTAGATTCTGTATGAATGCCCGTAACTCATCATTAGCAAGTATTTGTTTTTTAAAATCACATTCACGCATCTCAACTAAATTATACCCGAGCTCGCGTAGAAACTGGGACCGCGCCGCCGTGTTTTCGTTACGGGCAAGCATAGAGGTACCTACACCAAGTTTAGGATCCATGTTGGCCTGATTGGGGAAACATTCCTCGCAACCGTGCCAGTAACAACCAAGAAACTCAAAAACGGTATTTGATTCAGCACAATACCCGTCGACCTTAACACCTTCAGGTGTTCTAAACTCGCGAGCTTTCCCCGTGTGTTGTATGGTCACTTGCTGAGAATGTTCCACCCAGCGTAACCATTGTATTGCTACTTTTGATTGATTGTCGGCCCGTCTATAACCACCCTTAGGAATAATCCCTATTGTGTTTTCTCTGAGGAAACGTCTGCGAAACACTTTATTGCAAGCGCTAGCAATACTGGTAGCCTCCTCAAACGGATCGACACTTTATTTTGGGTCGTGAAGGTGGACCAGAAGCTAATGCACCCTTTAACGAGGATCTTAACATCCATCAGGCAATATCTCTCAATCTCCTCACTCATCTTAAAAACTTAGTTACTCTGGGTCGTGTGCCAATCTAAAAGTTTTTGCCGATCACCTGCCGACATCTGATCTGCACAATAATATTCAAGTGCTGGCACAGGACCCTCGTAATTCTGGTTCTCGGATGTGTTGAAGAGATATGGGAAATAACCTTGACTCTGGGAAATTGAAGTTTTGGAAATGCGAGAGCGGTGACGGAATGAAATTAAGGAGTCAATGAATCTAATATCACCACATTGAATTAAATTAATTTTAAACCGTTGCAGATGACTTTAGGTCTCCATTGTTATTATTAGCTAGCATGCACCTGAGCACAAAACACCCGTCGTACCCCTTCATGCTATGAGCGATGCATGTAACTTTAAACTTTCGCGCTCTCTCGACAACATATGATGACAGAAACGAATGAACAGGGTCTTCCCTGAAAATGTGCACTCTTTTGCTACACGTCGAGCATTCCTCATCTAAATTGTTAGCGTGTTTGATACAGACAGAGCAAACATTCGCGGCCACGCATAGATTGCGCTCATGCAAAAATCTATCATTCGTCCCCTCACACACCTTCTCTTGCATACACTCCAGATCATAAAAGATAAACATAGATGGTTTACCATTAGTACTGTCACGTCGTGCCTTGTTAACGGCCATGTAGCAAAGATGACCGATAGGTTTTTGACTCAGACACGTGGAGCACTAGCTGAAACCACATCTATGATTACCCTTTACTTCATGGGTTTTAAGGCAGTTTAAACATCTACGCAATTTTTCGCATATTTTAGCGTCCTTATGGTTTTTAAGACAATCCTGTCCGTAAAAAAATCTCCTGCAATCATTACAAGCAATTTTAGGATTTTCAATAGAACAAGGTGGTTTCTAATGATACGCTGGGCACTGGTAAATACATTTCATATGCCGTTACACCGTTTTTTACAATGTTCGCAGTAATAACTACAAGTAAATGCTGATGTGAGACTGGTAATAACGTTATAATGCTCGTCTTCTAGTATTAAATTTAAAACTACTCTAGCTGGTTCCCTAGGACCCTCAAAATAAACCGAATCACCTATACGCGAATTATAAACTACAATGGTATATGAATCTAAATGATTTTGAAATGCCTGAATATGTTCGTAACTACCGCCCTGACTAAGATCTACATCACTGTTTTGACAGAGTTGTATAGCTCTCTCTTGAAGTAATGGACAACCCATTTCCATACTATGGCGCATCGAATCGTCTGCAAATTTTAACCCCGTTAAGTTTTTGCGCCCATAGCCTACAGGTACCGACACTCTATCCACCTTTAAAACTAATAAGTCGCTAGAGAAAAAACTAGCGTTACTCTGCATTACCTTTTCCAGTAGCGACATTATCACTTTCACCGACAACTGGTCCACTCTTCTGAATGAAATACCTATTGGTTTGTCTGGGAAATTTGGATTTCTTAGTGAGATCCCGGCACGGTCTGATGGAGCCGCATCCTTTACAATATATGTATACAGCTCCTCAAATGCACTCTGTAAAAAGATATGTGTTAGATAAATTTTTAGTAAAATGGTATATTTTTACCTGTAGCCATGTTAAGGGATTATCCTTGCACGTCTCGTCATTGAAGTTAAACCGTAGCGTTTTACACGTTGTCCTAAATTTTTTAATAAATTTAGTGTTTAATTCCCCTATTATATTAATATGATTGAACCCTGAGGATGGTCCGGCCTGCTGCTGGGAACCTGAGCCCGATTGGCTCTGCTGTAATGTACTCATTCAGTAAGTAATACAATAAAAATTAGAAAAGACATACCGTTATCAAATTCCCTGCTGCGGAAGTTTCCATCATCTCATCATCGTCAAACACCTCCTCTAGATTTACTTGAGCAGGTCTTAAAGAAATATAATTAAAAACCTTAAAAATAAAAAAACAGGCATATACTTACATTCCACCAGCTCGTTGTGCAGCCGCAACAAAATCATTATAAACAATTATCGAATCCATAGTGTCATTTTCACACAACATTTTATAAGCGATAATATTGTATGCGTTTTTCAAATCCTCGTCGGTTAACGCACCTGCACTGAATAAGCCCAAAATTTGGTTAACTGAGAAAGATTCCATAGCGATATGATGCTCTTCAAACAAGAACTAAATTAACTAAACCAAGCGTACGCTTTTATAGTATTCCTTCAGATCCTGAGGGCTAACTTCAAGGTAGTCTTCATATTTATGACTAACTAACTTCAAGGCCAACTTGTTTCTCATAGTTAACAATTTTCTCAAGGTAGAATAAGTATGCTGTTGTAAAATAAGTTTCATAACTAACTTCAAAGGCCAACTTGTTTTCTCAAGGTAAAATAAGCATGATATTTATCTTCGAATGACCTGAAGGTGAAGTTAGGTGATAACGTAATTTGTACATACGAAGCAAAAATTGGCATTAAAAGAAATGTAATGATTTTAATAACGTTTTTTATTTTAGCTAAGCGTTTTTATTATTCATTACGGTATAAAACATTTATTGCTAAACTATATCAGTCGTTTAAATTCATAGAAAAATCATTTTAATTAACTAGATGTACAAATACACGTCAACTTAAAAATCTAAGGCCTTTTAAAAGATCATGTTTTATTACAGAACAGCCTTTTGATAGTAATCTTTAAATATATAGGCATTTTTTATTCATACATTATTCTAACCATTTAAATAAAGCTAATTAAAAGTCTATTTTATCTGGACCGATTATCTCCTCATAATGCTGCAATTAACTTTAAAATTGAAATACAGCAATGGTATATGTTGTTATTGAGATATGGAAAAAAATTGATCTAACACTAAAATTCCACCCTATGAATTTTCTCGCTAATTTATGCAATCTCTTTTGTAATAATAAGTTGTATTGTAAAGAAAAAACAGTTTTCTATGTCAAAGAGTCGTTTTTAAACTTCATTCGAATAAATAATTGTTAATAACACGTATATCTAGGATGAGATCGTAATTATTTAGGCATTATACAATATAAATAATATTGAAAACCCATCTTTTCAAAGTAATTTGTATACTGTTTAATGCAGAATTAATTTTCACAACGTAGTTTAATAAATTATTATAAACTACGTTGTTAATAAATATGTTTATTATGATTAGTAATATAAGAGCAATGTTAGTTTTGTCGATAGCAAATTGGGCTGAGAATTAGGCAGCGCAGTATCATTGTCGTCACTGCCGTGACCGTGTAGTGAAAACGGTCACGTGATACTCGCGCTTAGTTCTCGTGCAATTTTCTATCGACAAAACTGTAACATTGCGCCTCTTTACTACATCATTACTCAATGATTATAGGTTATAAGTAAGACATGTTGGTATAACTTACAATTAAAATAAAAATAAGTGTTCTATAACATAGGATCAACTATAGGATAAATAAAAATAAATCATTTTTAGTGGTTTTTAGCCGTTTTTAAAGAAAGCTTGTTACTCGATGTTAATAATCAGTTTGTAAATTATTGAAAATAACAGGATTATGTAACTACGCAAACGGTAATTAATATAACATATAAAACACGTTTATTTAAATCTATGTATAAGTAATTATAAACTTTTTTTTTCCAGTCCTAATGAGTTTTTTATAAAACATCTATCAAAACAATTTTGTTTGTTTTAAAAATACTGTTCATATCGCTTTGTTATTAATCAAGCTGCATTTTAAAATTACTGTATGTTATATTAACGATAGAACTAGTTATATAACACATAGAAAGTGGTTTTTTACTTTTAGTAATTTCCTAAATTACTTCTAATGAGAAAAATACATTCTTTCAAATAAATATGTAAAACTTCCTGTCTATGCCTGTTTGTGTAAAGACCCTGAGGTAATTAAATCTAGCTATAAAAAACCAATGAAGTATTCACTATCTTCACTTGTTTCCTACTTCTTCAATACAGCACTGGTAAGTTATTTTTGCTTTAACCTTTATTTATTTTTATTCCATCTTGCAGTGTAATGCTGTGTTATTACTACAGATATGAATTTAGTTAACCTAAAAGCATCGACGTGTTTTAAGCCCTTTAAAAATATTAAGTACTATTGGAGTTGGTGTTGAATACAAAATACTCAATCTTAGACTCGTACCAACAAATATGGAGAAAAGGTTACTGTTGAACTGGTAGAGTTTAAATGTATGCTACTTAATCGTTTCTACAAGTATTTTAAGGCGGAGGATCAACGCATATACCAATTTAATGAGTAGCTCAAGATTAAAAGACGTTTCATTAGTTCTTTTAGGACCAGCAGGGAAAACAAAAAATTTAATATTCAAGTAGAAAAAAGTATTATAAAATAAGTTTATTATGTGTTATTGTCTTAATAAAATTCTTATTTCGTTGTACATGACATTAACGATTTGTTAATTAATTTGTTTCCGTGTGGGTGAGAAAGAGTCAAAAGAGAGAGTAAGAGCTAGGCGTGCATGATCAACTTTTACAGAAAATACTCGCTAGTTTAAAATACACCACTAGATGGCATCACAAATTCAAAATTAAGGTACATCTCAGGCAGGGTCAAGACAAGTCTTATAAGATTAAGTTAGGGCAATTGCATTAGGGTATCATTATAGGGCAATGTCTTATATCTGTCTTATAAAATTAGGTTAGGGCTCACATACAATTACAGCAAGCAAAGGGCCAAGAACAAATCGAAAATGTTCTATACATATACAAGATAGCAATTAAAAGAACATACACAATTGCTAACCTCCAGGGCTGTACTGATCTTAATAAACCAAAAGGACCTTAATATCATCAAAATAGCTCTAACCAAAACCAAGACCAACCCCAAATCCAGTCCAACCCCTAGTCCGAGCTCAATTCCTAAATACACCCCAACCAAAAGGACCTTAATTAAGGCTGAAGATAATTACCAGAAAACACCCCTAGCTCTAGATACAGCCCCAGACCCCATAAATACAGCCCTAAAACTCCAACCCTAGCTCTACATACAGCCCCAGCCTGGTTCAGCTCCCACCCCTAAATAGAGGCCTAGTAGCCAAGACCAGCCCCACCCCTAAATACAATCCTAAGCCCCAGTTCAACCTTACCCTAAATACAGATCAAACCCCAAGCTCAACCTCTAAATACGCCTCTCACGTTAGCAGCTACAAAAAGGCCTTAATTAGGGATGCAGAGGATTGAAAATACGGCTACACACGTAGGTATATGTAAATTAGGGATGAAAAGAGTGAAATACGGTCTCACACGTGAGTGTGTAAAAAATTAGGGTTGAAAAGGGCCCGAAAAGAAACTATAAAAAGAGGGGAGGGGATGGTGCCCCATTACTACTTTTGGCTTTATTAAACCGTACCATTCAACAAATGTGTACCAAAATATATCTCAGGTCAAGTATGAATTGAAATTAATCTTATTTAATTATGTTATGTGCTATCTCACAAATATTTAGTATAATCTGATTTGAAATTTGAATGTTACAATCAGCAGAATTATAGGTAAACTACACTTACTTTTTAATAATGCACTTACTTGCCTTCAAGCTAAGTCGAAAGAAGCATCAGGGACTCTATGTGGTAACCTGATTATTGTACTATAAATGGTAACAGATAGGTGGTTGCTAAAGACACGAAAGGAATTATAACCGCAATATGGAAATAAAAAGGATATTGGAAATCTGCGGTAACCTACGACCCTCGCAATGAGTGGTAGGGTACCGCAGTCTTGGAGCCATAGGTTACCGTAGATTTTGGTTTTCCTTTTTATCCCTCTTTTATTTTCATTTTTATCTCCTTACGCATGCGCAATCGCTATTTTTTCGTGTATTTAGCAACGACCTAACAAATAATGCAACGTATACACAGTGGTGGCTCGTGGTAGTTATTCCTAGGGAGCTTATGAGAAATACAAATAGAGTATAGTGACAAATAAATAGAAATAAATAAGGAAATGCCTACTGCAGTGTCCAGACAGAACCGCAAAAAATAAGTGAACTGCCCCACCGCTGCGAAAATGATGTTGGGTCGAATTAAGGTAGGTTAAAGTAGCTTTTTTGGGTCGTTCTCTTAAGGGGGGTCTCGATAGATAGACAACGCATCAAACCCCCATAAGACCAATGTTAAAAACGTTCTAACTTTTTATATTATTAAAAAGTTATCTGAAACTTGAGACAAACGCGTAAGACGTCAAAATAGTCCCGAAACCTTCCTAAATGTTTGATTATAGGGTTTTTTTAAATTTTAATTTCTATAATTTTTTATTGATTTTTTTCCCAGTAGTGATTAAATTGGAATATTTTAATAACTGATAATATTTTTAACAAAAGCCATATGTTCAGACATAGGTTTTTCGAAATACGAACTGTTAAAATTTTGAAAAAATCGTAGATTTATAATTTATTATTTAAAACATTATAAAAACGATACATATTCTGATGGCAATAAGGTAGAAATTCCATTAGAAAATATAGCAGCATGGTTTGCTCATTAAATGACCCGCTGGTACAAAGATCTTCAGGTATTCCTTAGCAAGTACCTATTTCTATAGAAACACAAACGTAATCGGATTAACTTTGAATCCTTCAAACTATTATTTAAATTAAAATAACGAAAATGCTATGTACTATATGTATTATACATAATGTATGCACCTTATTAAATTATAATGTATTCGTATCAGCAGTAAAAATTAAAATAAAACAATTAGTTATTCTATTTATTTATTTTGTATCAAAGAAAAAACAAAGTTTTCTAAAATACTGTAAACAAATTATACAGGTACCAAACAAAACAATTTAAAATTTAATTGGTCATATGTACAGTGCGAAGATTTAAATTACGACATATGCGTGGATCCACTAATTCCGGTAATAAAGACTTGCAATAAAATTCTTCTAATTTTTTCACCGTATAATCCTCCCAAAATCTAAATTAAAATAAAACAATCAATTATTCTATTTATTTATTTTGTATCAAAGAAAAAAACAAAATTTTTTCTAAAATATTGCAAACAAATTATAGAGGTGAACAAACAAAACATTGTTAATAACACATGCACTTATTGAAAAAGATATTTCTTTGTTAGATTTAACAGGATTATTTTATCTGATGTCATGTTTATATTTGTGAATGCTTCTATCATTTTGAAATTGAAGTTTTTCACAACTTTACACTTACATCATAATTTGATTAAATTTTGTTAAATGTGTTTTTTGGTTGACATTTTTCATAGTTAGCTTTCGCCGTTAGAGAGTGTTCTGATTTGTAATCTTTAAGACAGTTTAAAAATATTTAATTTTTAATTTTAATTTTAATTTTAATTCTTTACAAAATTTAATTCTATAGTTGGCTTTATACGTTTCCCAAACTGCAATATTAATAGCAGGCTGATGTTTATGTTTTAATTTTTCAACTTTGACAAAATTGTCTACAACATCATTAACTTTTTTAAAAGATATTACTACTGACGAAGATAACTGAAAGCGTTATCGAAACGTTTAGATTGTATAATTTAAAATACACCATTAAAAAAAAACAAAAAAGATAAGTATTTTAAAACAATTTAAAATTTAATTGATCATATGTACAGTTCGAAGATTTAAATTACGACATCTGCGTGAATCCACTAATTCCGGCAATAAAGACTTACAGTAGAATTCTTCTAATTTTTTTCACCATATGATCCTCCCAAAATGTATCATCCCTATAAAAAACAAAACATATTGTTTCATTTAATGTTCAAAACATTTATTGTCACTACCTTTCAATTTCTTCAGCATGGATTCCTGTTGCAGTGTAGACAATAAAGTAGCATTTGACTCGTTTGGTAATATGTAAAATTCCTTGCACCTGATAATAATAATTATGGTTCCTCTTTAATTTAATTTTGTTGTTTTCGGAATCTACGACACAATAATTAATTAAATTTACCTTACTGCCTCCACAGGATCAATGGTGCCGATTTTTGAACAGCTTTTTATTTCCACCACTGCATCTTCTTCTTCTAGTCCGTCAGGCGGACATGGTAAAAATGGTTTTTCTTCGTCTATAACCAGTCCGGATGTAGTGACTTTTAACTTGAATATTGTTGAAATAGTTTAATTGTATTTGACTCACTGTTGAGGCCAAAGGCAGTGTATGTATGCCCTTTAAAAACGTTGTAGGCTAAGGAGGAAACAGTTTTGGACGTGCACGTTGTTTTACGCAGTTTTCCCAAAATTGCATGCCGTTAAACGTTTCTTACGTTCTACTCTCCACAGATCACTTTTTGATTGGGTCAAGGTACCTTCTTCAATCTTTTTTTTGTCGACATTTTCCAAACAAGTCCAAAATTGACTAACGCGCAATTCGTACTCATCTTTTGAAAGATCGGGTGTGATGGATTCATTTGTCATTCCATAATCATTCTCCACGGGTGCAAATGTCGTTTTCAGAGTGATCTGAAATCAAAACAATAGGCAACTACTGCAATGAAGAAGTTTCCATAGAAAAAAACGTTATTAAAATAATACATACATTTTGTTACCTTCATTACGGAAACGGCCCAAAGGTGAAGGATTGCATATATAATCTCTTCGCCTTTTTATATATCGACAGTCTTTACTAAGATCGCTGAGTTTATTGATGTAATTACGAAGTAAATGATTCCGATATTCTATTTTTCTCATATAAAATGACGATCCGTACGGGGAAGTTTGTGTTAAATGTTTGTATACACTACTGTCTCCGTCACCTATCAATTGGCCATAAATTAGGTTATGCCGTGAAATTGATTCTGCAAATCCTTCGCAAATAATACCAGATTTCATTGCAGTGGAAGTCTTAGTCCAGTTCCGGAAACATTGATGATCATCCACATCATGGCCTCTGGCATATAAACAGCAATGTTTGTTTTTTACACCCATATACAAAATATTTTTTGATTTACTTCCGATTATGGATGCCTGAAAAAATCCTTTATAATAAAAAAAAAGATTTCATTATAACTTACAACTCCAGAATAGTTTCTACGGTAAGATCTTTCCCCCAAGCTCCGTCTGCTATCACTGATATAATTGGAATGTTACTCTCATTTTTTCTTCTGCGGATTCGGCTTCTTCTTTTGTAGCTTTTCCCATTAATTGTTGGTTTAAATTATGGACCAGGGGTAAAATGCTATTGTGGTATTTTAAATATGTGTCTTTAGACATCTGTGGTATATCCAATGCAGTAACAAGCTCAGCTAATTGGGTATTCCAATCCCAATTAATACAGCATCAATAACGACAGCACGGTTTGTTGAACCAAAAGAAGCATCAGTGCCACCAGTCCTTACCACATCTGTCTTTCCACACATATTACATTTAAATGTAAGCGTACTTTCTAGTCCTTCTATCTTTTCTGATATGACCAACGTGTTTTAGTGATTTCAACACATTTAAGACATATTTTGTATCTATGATCCTGCGGCCTGATAAATTGTGTTTCTGAGTGGCATCTGATTCTGTATCATTTTCCTACAATAATGAAGCATCGAACTTTCTTCATCAAAAGAAACATCAAATTGGCCTTTGCAACCCTTAGATACTACTTTTGTTTGTTTAACCCGCTCCAAAGAATAAGATTTGAGTTCTTTTAAACTTTTTTATAATATCAACATCATTCAATAAAATTTAATTATTGAAATGATTATTTTTTATTTCGTTTTATTTAAACTGAATGGGTTCAATTTATAAAGATATCATTTTCTAGTTAATTTTTACTTTGCTTGCTAATTAATTTCGGTTTGCGTAAATGAATTTTAAGCTTTATGTTTACTAACTCCTTTCTTAATTTGTCGCATCGGCTAACTCAAGTTAAGATAAAGAAACGATTTCTGTTATCATTGCCCAAAATTATATTCATTTCGATTTATTTATTTATCTGGATTCCTATCGAATTGATCTCTTTCTGTATTTATATATTCAATAATTGTGTAAGCTGGTGATATTAATAATCTTTAGCAATAAAAGTACATCAAACGTTATACTCATATAATTAAATTCTAATTATGAACGAAAATGCATCAATATGCTGGTCACATATATTTATATAATCAAACCTAAATCTACAATAATCTTCTTAAAGCTAACATATAACAAATAATATCCTTATCAGAATTAAACAAATTGTTCTCGTTTAATAGTGATAATCAAATGTAAAGTTTGGAGAAATCAAACACAAAAAAGTTTTATTTATTAACACAAACAAAAAGTTTCTTACTTATTTTCGTTGCAATTGATGATGTAATGCTGGTGTTTCTTTGTCCGCTAAAGGGGGCATCAGATAGGTTAAAAATTGCTCTTCAGATGAGGTCACTTGCCGGCACCCTGGTACCGTTTTTCTATTGTTTCCTTATACCCTTGTGTAGTTGAATACGCTACTAATTTTCTTTCATCAATTAATGATTACGGTAAATAATTGTACGACATGTTTCCACTATCCAGTTTTTACATAATTGTTCAAATTTAATCACAAACGGCGTGCGTAACAAACTGCAAGCGAACGATCTATCAGTTGGATCGATTGTCTTATTGTACATTTATCACTCGCTATTAAACCATTAACTTGGAGCACTTTCAATGAGCACTTAAAACACATTAATGCAGTTACAAATGCCGCGTATTTAAATGTTTTCAAATTGAATATATAGATAACTTATTAAACCAAAATCAAGCTTTTCATCTTAATATTAATTACATTCAAATACAAATAAACAATAACCGTTTCTTTATCCAGAAAAATAATATATAAACATCTAATCTCGTATAATTCAACACGAAATTTTTTCTAAAGCTCTCATTACAGTACCCCCTTTTTGTTTTTGAATTAATAACATTCGTTCGAAAACAAACATAGAAACCACTTAGCAAGCTTCAACCAAAAAATAATTTTTTTTTACTTTCAATTCTGGTTCACGTATCTTTTTAAATTGATTACATTATGGACTCCCCTGTTTTCATTAGTCTATGGGTTCTTTAATACATACGCATTTGTACAATTTTCGCCTCCTACTTCATATGGCCCCTCGTATAAAAGAAAAAAAACTTTTGAATCTCTCCACTTAATGCTGATGATCTGTGATGAGTTCGTAACAATACCAAATCTCCTGGAATATATTTCAGTGGTTTTTTAATTTTCTCATCATGTTTCGCTTTTCTCTTTTCTGCTTTGGTTCTCAACCTGTCTCTAGCTAATACGGTCTTCGTTTCTACCGTCAGATCTTCTCTTTGTGGAAATCACACAATACTTTCAATTTGGTACTGAGTCCTCTTCCCTTTGAGTAATTCAATTATCGATGCGGATGTTAACTTCCTGTACCTTTATCATTATTTGCATGCAAACACACCTGGTTAAGGTTGTTTACATCATTCCCAATTCTCATCTCCCATTCCTTAGCTGTGTCAAAACCGTTCCAATGTAAATTCTATTCTCAACAGTTCTTTGTGGATTAAGATTTAACTCATCATAGCAAAATATGCAACTTAATCACCGCTAAGTCTCAAAACCTTCTACTGGGTTTAACGTAGTAGGTCATTTACCTATATTCATTTCTCCAATTCTCAATTCTTCCCCATTTCGCATTCAACTGGTTCCGTGGTCCGATAAAATCATGTCTGGTTTACCCACGAATGGTACAAGATCTTCCTTAACTTTCTTCAACAATGACGCTATTAGCCTTTCTTGATCGGGTATATTTCAAACGTACTCGAAACACGTACATCATAACAAACAGTACATTTTCCTCTCGGCAGGGGTCCAAAGGTTAAGCTACTATTTCCATCGGATACAATTGGCCACTACATTTTCCATTAATCCTTTTCTTTTGGTTCGGTATTTTGATTTCTGACATATGTCACAGGATGCTACTTTTGACTTTTCTATGTTTCGATGTATAGTCAGTTATTCCTTTTATGGCTGCTACTGTTTTCTGGTATCTAATGTCCCTATACTTATGATATTCCACAATTAATTAGCTTTCCATTATGGTCGAATGCATACAATCCACCATTCTTCCGATTCTTTTCCTTTCCTAATAAGTTCCTTCATGTATCTTGAAAATTTCTCAACTCTTTCTTTTATCCTTGTTTACCTTCATCTGTTAGGCTCGAATCCATTTGATATGTTATCCTCTGATTGTTTGTTCTTAAATCCTTTATTATCTTATGCACTTTCCTAAAATTAACTTTTTCTGACTTGTAATGGGGTACCTAACAGCGGTCTGAATTCGTCTTCCTTTCCTATATCTCGATAGAAAATGCTATTTTATTAGTTAACTACTGTACTCAATGTTAGGCCTTCTTTGAATGATGACCGACCATGTTAAAACGATAATTTAGAGATTCTGCACGTTTTGTAAAAAGTTAAAGCTTTGTGATCTGTATAGATGGTAATGGGTATCCTAATATGTGCCTGAAATTTTTACATCCAAATACGATAGCAGTAGTTCTAATTCGGTTATACTATAACGTTTTTCGGCCTTCTTTAATGTTCTACTTACAAAGGAATGTTATTACTTCCTCCTTTTCTTGAAACAGAGTCACCCAGTGCATTGATAGACTTATAGGTTAGCAGAATATGGTGCTATTAAAGTCCGAAATCTTAAAACCATGTCTTCCGTGAAACAATTAAACTTTTAAAAACTTGTTGAGTACTCCTCCATTTCCACACTGAGTTTTTTAATAGGTTACAAATTGACTGGTGGCATTCCTAAAGTCGGTCCTTAAATCTTCTTAATTAAAAATTCCCAAAAACGATTGCAGTTCCATTTATTTTTTGCGGGCAATTCCTAAACTCGGTCATTTTAACTCCTTCTCTCTATTAAGAAATATGTCCCAAAAGAAGTTGCTCATTCCTTAAATTTTCGATTTCTTTAAATTAACTGTCATTCGGCTCTTTAAGCGGAATACTAATAAGTTGGTTCGGATGTTCCTTTAAAGTTTTCGACGGTTATAATGTCATCTAACAGTTAGCATCGCTAATACTTGGACCTAAAACTTGGTCTAGAAGCGGTTGAACATACGACTGACACATTTAGCTCAAAAACGCGGTATATTCCTTGACTCTATGTAAGAATTTGGCAATATCCTCATGTACAATCTATGGTGCTCAAATATCGAGAGTCTTTAAATCTTTCTAACACTTCTTCCAGATTCGGAGGTGAATTACGGTCTTTTTCTAGTATTTCATTCATTTTTCTCGCATCCAAACATATTCTCACTTCGCCTCCTGGTTTTGGTACAATGACGATAGGATTTGAGAACGGTGAATCCGACCTTTCTATCACATCATTTTCTTCCATCCGTTTCATTTCTCTGTTAACCGTGTCTCTCTTAGCAAATGGGATTGGGTAACTTCTGTGAAAAAATGGTGTGGTGTCTTTTACTTTTAATTCGCACACAAAGTCTTTTACTCTTCCTGGTTTATCGGAAAACACGTCTTCATATTCAGTAAGCAACTCTTCGACCATTTCCTTTTCCTCGTTAGTCTTATTTTCCATATTATATACTCTAATATTCACCGATATTCGGGTCGTGCGTTCTTCTTCCAAAAATTTGACCTGATGTCAGTTCCGTTTTCGCTGAAAATCACCTCTTTCCTGGCTACATTTACTTGTGTTAATTTGGCGCACATCCAATCCATTCTTAGTATGGCTTCTGGTTCTAATTTTCTGACCACTAAGAATTTATGATCATGTTGACTTTCTCCTAGTTTCATATTTATTAGTACTTGTTGGGTTACTTTGACGATTTTTCCCGTCACGCCTTGTATAGTAATTCTTTGGACCGGTAACACTATAAATTGTGGATTCTTTTCCTTTAATTTACATACACTTTCTGAAATAACGCTGATCTGACTTCCAGTATCGATCAGTATGTTCTGATCAACCCCCTCCAACTCCCTTTTAAAACTGGGTGGTACGTCGATTCTTCTTCTTCATAATCCGCGGTGGAATCATCCTCCTGATCATTTATTTCTTCACTATGTGATTCTATTTGGTTATTTTCTCCTTCTTCATTGTATTGGTCTTTTAAATTTAAAATATTCAACGACTGTTGTCGGCAGTTTTGGTAATATATCCTCACAAAATTAAGTAGTTGGGTTTGCCTCTTTATAAGTCACTTGCGAGGCGAGTGGAGCTTCTCGACTCGACTCCCTTAGTTTTCCGATGGCGTGGGTGACGGCGATCTCTCTCTCCTCTCCTGTATGTTCGATGTCTCTTTGTCTTCTATTTTCTTCTTGTCTTGGTGGTCGTGACTCTCTCCTGGTCCTCATCATCGCCACTCTTCTCCTCAGACCCCCTCTACCTCTGTGATAGTTCGCGAAGTTCATATTTCTTCTATTATCTGGCCTATCGTTACTTGGTCTGGTATTTTCGCGATTTTAATCGTTCCTGCGGTTATAAAATCTTGTAGGTCTATCTTCGTAATTTGCCGATTGTATTCGTTCCAAAATATTTGTTAGTTGGTCAATGGTTTTTGCTCCTGATCCAATTAAAATATTCTCCACATCTCTGGGAAAATATCTGACTAATGTTTCTACCAGATATTTCTCATCAATTTCTGGTTGTAAATATATCGTTTGGCTGACCAAAAACCAAACGTGGTCCACATACTTTACTTGTCTTGGGTTGCTCATCTCAATTAATTTTTTCTTGTACTAATTTCGGCCAAAATTGTTTAATAAAATCTTATTGAAATTGAGCAAAATCTGTCCAATCAAACCGATGTAATTCTGTCCATGCTCTGGCGTGGCCTTCTAATGAGTCCATTGCTGCTCTTATTTTTCCTCCTTCACTTGTTTCCGCTTGGTTTAAGTAGTTTTCTAATGCCTCTACAAAATTCATTGGGTGGATAGTCCTTATGTTTCCATCAAACTTTTTTGGTCGTTGTGGTGCCCAGTGTTCTGATCTGTATACTACGGTTGTCTTTTCTTTTCCTCCAGTTTGCTCCTTTTCGTACAATTTTTCTTCCAAAGTTATGATAGCTTCTTCATTTTTAGTAATCTTTTGTTCGAATTCCAATACTTTTTCTTCATTTTCTTCTATTTTATATCCTATTTCGCGTATTGTGCGGCCTATTTGAGCTCTGGCGTACTCGTTTCTTTCTTCAATTTGTGTCATTTTTATATTCTGTATGTACAGCTTCTGATCTGTGTTGTCTTTTTGTTTCTTGATTTCTTCCTTACACTTGATCATTATTTCCTTGTTGCTTTGTCTTAAATTTTCTTCCATTCGTTCTACTTGATTTCTCATTTCCTCCTTGAAAATTACTTTTAGTTCTTCTTGGCTAGCCTTTAATTCTTCCCGATTTGCTTTTGTTCTTCTCGATTTGCATTTTGACTTGCTTCTATTCTTTTTTCTATTTTCTCTTGACCTTCTACTTGTTTTGCTTTTAACTTATTTTGTCCTTCTTTCATTTTCTTTTGCACTTCTTCCATTTTCTTTTGCCCTTCTTCCATTTTCTTTTGTCCTTCTTCCATTTTGGCTTCTAGCTTTAATTGGCTCTCTCCCATCTTGGCTAATAATATTTTCAATTCCTAATCTATATTACGCCACTGGTAATTAATTAAATTTTCATTTATTATAACAATTTATCAGACTTCTTTATCTCTTTATGGGTCAATCGATCGTGCCCACCACGATTGGCGCCAATTTGCAACGGACATAGCACCCTTGGATACTACTTTTGTTTGTTTAACCCGCTTCAAAGAATAAAATTTGAGTTCTTTTAAACTTTTTTATAATATCAACATCATTGAATAAAATTTAATGATTGAAATGATTATTTTTTATTTCGTTTTATTAAAACTGAATTTGAAGTTTGCGTAAATGAATTTTAAGCTTTATGTTTACTAACTCCTTACTTAATTGGTCGCACCGGATAACTCAAGTTAAGATAAAGATCCATTGCCCAAAATTATATTCATCTCGATTTATTTATTTATTTGGATTCCTATTGAGTTGATCTCTTTCTGAATTTATATATTCAATAATTGTGTAAGCTGGTGATATTAATAATCTTTAGCAATAAAAGTACATCAAACGTTATACTCATTTAATTAAATTCTGATTATGAACGAAAATGCATCAATATGCTAGTCACATATATTTAATCTTCTTAAAGCTAACATAGAACAAATAATATCCTTATCAGAATTAAACAAATTGTTCTCGTTTAATAGTAATAATCAAATGTAAAGTTTGGAGAAATTAAACACAAAAAAGTTTTATTTATTAACACAAACAAAAAGTTTCTTACTTATTTTCGTTGCAACTGACGATGTAATGCTGGCGTTTCTTTGCCCGCTAAATGGGGGGCCTCAGATAGATTAAAAATTGCTCTTCAAATGAGGTCACTTGCCGGCACCCTTTTTCTATTGTTTCCTTATTTTTTCTTATACCCTTGTGTAGTTGAATACGCTTCTAATTTTCTTTCATCAATTAATGATTATAGTAAATAATTGTTCGATATGTTTCCACTATACAGTTTTTACATAATTGTTCAAATTTAATCACAAACGGCGTGCGTAACAAACTGCAAGCGAACGATCTATCAATTGGATCGATTGTCTTATTGTACATTTATCACTCGCTATTAAACCATTAACTTAGAGCACTTAAAACGCTATTTTAAACTATTACGCAACCTTTCTATTACATCCAATTTTTGCACTTTTTATAAGGAAGGTAATTTTTTTTACTTCTTCCCTATCACCGTTGATTAATTCTTATTTGTAATTTTAACTCTTTATAGGGCAGCGTGACTATACAATGTCGCTTACACTGCGAATTCTGATCGCTTATTTTTTATGCGACCCTTTCTGTTCGCTTACTTATCGCGAGTCTCTGTGATCGCTCACTGTCAGCGACTGATTTTAAAAACTCATGATTATGACAGCGTCATCCCTTCCCAACACATGAATGCACTTACAAATGCCGCGTATTTAAATATTTTCAAATTGAATATATAGATAACTTATTAAACCAAACTCAAGCTTTTCATCTTAATATTAATTACATTCAAATATAAATAAACAATAACCGTTTCTTTATCCAGAAAAATAATATATAAACATCTAATCGCGCGAAAGTTTAATTTTTTCTAAAGCTCCCGTTACATCTACCTTATCATTTTTTTTTACATATTCTGTCATTTGAAAACTAACAAAAAAGAATTTTGGGCCAATTGCATGGATTTGCTAGTAGTTAATCGCACATATTTTATTTTATTTATGATAATTACAAGACATTTTAATAAATTACAACAAAGGGAATATTTCAATAAAATAACGATTGTATATAGGTACTTACGCTTCTTTTGCCCTTTTTAACATCACACTCCTACTTCTTCTTAGAACACTCACACTTTTTCTTGCTTTAGGCATTTTTGGACACAATCACAGATTCACAACTGTTATTTGATCGATGAGTATCGTTTGCAAAATGCTAGTACACTGATAGCAATCCCGTAATTGTCTACATTTTATTAGAATATTTGAGGAAATAAAGAGAAAGTTATTTAGCAATTTTCTACACCTAATTATATTACCTATATCTGTTTAAATTAATGAACTAATTAGAAAATAATAAGAATTTGTTGTTACACAATTTATTTAAATAACATTTTATGTTGATTACGTTTAATTAAAGAAAAGGATGAAGTTGAGGTACCCATATAATAAGATAAAAGTGATATTAGTTTTAAAAAATTTTATACAAAATAAAAAAAATTCAATTTTATTGCAAGTTACTTTAGTGTTCATGTCTACTGTAAATTACTGAAAAAATATTGATTTAATCCCTTGCCTGTGGTAGATGAGTATTCAGGTAAAACTTTACTTCGCTACACTAGGGAGCGCTGCGATCGATTTATATTTCGTCAAGCTATCTAGAGCGGCCTTAAAGTATGTGTTTTAAACACTAATTTTTTATACGAACTGAGATAACTATTGCGAAAAGGATGTCGGGGTTAGTTCAAATTACGTTTCTGCGCATGTGCGACAGTTCACTAAACTTTTTTTCGGTCCTGTCTGGACAGCGCAGTAGACACTTCCAATAAATAAACAACTCATCTAATACGTTGATTCATGTTTATCCAAGTCACTATGCAGAAACACAAAAAAATAAACCTCCCTAGTAAAGTAATTGAGGTTACTATTAATGTAAAAATTATTTTTTGTACACAAAATCAATCGATTATTAAATCGTTTTTATTACGAAAGCATACCTTAACCACCCATTTTCTAAGTTACTCCTTGAATAAATTACTTGCAATTCTATTTTTAGTTTGTAGGTAGCGGACCGCGAAAATTTTATTACCGTAATAAATGTTTGTCAAATCGCCATTGTTACCACCATAGAAAAGATAATTAGTGGATTTTTATTTATTTATTTGTATGTATCTTTATATAATTGAAAGCTCTCAGCAAATCGTTTTACCAGTCTAGATAACATATTAAATACCAAACATTGTCTTGCAAAGGTATCTTATTCGTACGCGGACTCATTAAGCTGAAATCTGCTAAAATAAAAGGATAGTACAGGGCCCTCTCCCTCTGGTATTTGTACGAATTAGCAAATGGTGTAGAGGTGGCTGGTGAATGGGTATAGGATGCCACGGGTTAATAATTGCAAAAGGTAATTGCCTGTTGGTACACATTACCAAGCCAAACCGTTAAACACCTCGAATTTTATTTTTATTTGTTGTATATGTGAATGTGTAACCGGAGAGAGAGGCACGATATTTTTCTAACGCACTCAAACTTATACATTATTTGCCTGAGCTGATTTCTCTTTTGTATGTGCTTTATTACAATGTGACTTATGTATTTTGTGCTTTAGTTGTCACTAAACAATTGGGTGCTTTTAAATTCCTTGTCTGTTTTCTTTTGTCCTCGCATTTACGTTATTACCTGTGCAATTTTACTGCTGTTTTATATGTACCGTGATTTGCTTTATTATTTTATGTGCTTATTTATTTAAAGACCGTCATGATTGATTTTTTAAAAGGGCCACGTTTGGTGTTACGATTTTCATTACAATTTTTATTTTGATTATTTATGACCCAATTGTGAGTGTGACTATATGTGGTTTTTTTTTATTATTGTGTTTCTGTGTAACTAAACTGCTTTTTATTCATTTTCTCTTAATGTTAAAATTTTGTACGCACTTTAACCCGATTTAATGATGTTTTGTTATATATTTAAACTTTTCATTGTTTTTTTGTGTTATTTGATTTATTAATGTACTTATGCATTGCTTATTTATGAATAAAGTGGGTTTTATTGGTGGTTCTTTCCCACAATAGTATATTAACGGGTTGAACCACCGCTGCGCCAAGTTCGTTGATTTTAATTTTAGTAGTTTCATTTTTCTTACCCGCCCCGCATGATGCAACACGTACCTCATCCAGACTATCTCAATTAGATAGCATAACGTACCTAACACTAGACGGCCACTTCGTTTAATCAGATTTGAGGTTTTCGAGTAATTAAATATTAAGACTTGTAAATAAATTCTAATGTTTTAATTATTACCCGGAAAGTCAAAGTAAGGCAAGTAATTCATTTGAGTGATAGTGACATTATTGTCAGTCAAGTCAAAATAAATCACTTAGCGATTGCTTTGTTCTTGAATTTGCATTATTTAAGTTTAAATTACGCTTTTCAAGATAGAGTACCTTGGGGACGCTACAAGTTTATTCAGTAAATATATTATTCTTAGCACAAAGAGGTTCATGTAAAGTAAAATATGTCAATAATGTCGACATAATATATGTAAACAATCAATGGTTTGTCTTAAATTCGTTTTTTGAAAGTTTATTCAAGTAACTTTGGTTTGGTGGTAGGTATTCATTATTATTGTTATTATAACAGTGTCCAATTTATCTTTTTTATTACTTAACTATGACAAACAATTATTGCAATTGTCACTCTGGAATAAAAATGGTTGTACTATTATTAACGCTGTGTCTGCTACAACGCGAAATTTGATATCATTTCACATGTAAGGTAACCTCGGTTAACACTGTAATACGCCTACATCACATTCTGGCTCTCTTCAACTATTGTACAGTACCGTAGATTGGATCATAGGTTACCGTAGATTTTAAATTTCCTTTTTATTTCCATCTCGTAAGATAGATTGAGGTTATAATTTTCGTGGTAGCAGACATGGCCTATTATTAAAGTTGAAAAATTAAAACATAAACAAAAGCCTGCTATTAATATAACAGTTTGAGGGATGTATAAAGCCAACTATAGAATTTAATTTTGGTAAAGAATAACTAGATCATTAAAAATTAAATATTGTTAACCTGGCTTAAAGATGACAAATCAGAACACCCTCTAACGGTCGAAGGCTAACGATGAAAAATTTCAACCAAAAAACAAATTTAATCAAGTTATGATGTAAGTGTAAAGTTGTGAAAATATTCAATTTGAAATTGATAGAAGCATTCACAAATATAAACATGACATCGATTAAAATAATCCAGTTAAATCTAACAAAGAAATAGCTTTGTCAATAAGTATAAGTGTTAGTTAACAATGTAAAAGCATAGGTAATGCAGAACTTTTTTTTTTAAATTTTAATTACTTATTAAGTAAAAGTACTTATATCAAATTATAGTGCTGTGGTAATTTAACATACAATTGGTAAAGCATTTATTTTAAAACGTTCTGCATTATGCTTTCATTTGTAAATAACACCTGCACTTATTGACAAAGCTATTTCTTTGTGAGATTTAACTGGATTGTTTCATTATTTTAATTATGTGTAATAATGGTGAAAGTTTACATTTTCATAAAATATGATATCATCCAACCATACAGCTATGCACAGTTTCAGTATTGAGGGTCTAGTCGCTTGAGCCCACGGACAATGTAGAATTACACTATTTTCATTAAAATATGTCTAAGGAGAATACAATAAAATTATGATTGTTTTACGCTTTTAGTTATATTTATATTCAATGATGTAAGTTATCAGGGACAACCACAATATTAACTAAGCAGTTGTGTAAAGCAATGAGTTTCAAAATTTGGCCTGAAATTTGCAGTAATCACACTAAATTGTAGATACTAAATTTGAGTGGATATTAATGTACTATGATGTATTAAAAATTACAATACTACGGTCTGGAACAACACTGATTCAATTTGCTCCTACATCGAACAGTAGCTCTTAATTGTTATTGAAGTAGAAGAGTTCTTTAATCAAAATATACCTACAAGGGAATTCATGAGAAATGGTAAGTGTAACATATTAAATAGGTAGTAACCTTATACAAAGGTACTAAGTAAGATACTGGTACATTTTCTACTGTGAGCATATCTGAGCGTTTCTAGTAACGTTCATAGTCACAAGTTGAAAATGAGGCCAAGATCTTTTCGATCAGGATGCTAGAGTAGCCATACCTTAACTCGACTTAGTTTAATTTATTAATATCTATTGAACAGATAACTAAATCAGAGACACCTTGAATATCTGATATAGTACTGTCAAAATCATTAATTCTTAAACTTGTGCTTTGATTAACAAAAGTTTATTAGTTAGCTGTAAATGGTTTTTTGGTTAAGTAGCTAGCAACCATCTCCAAATTATAAAAACATGTGCATTGGTTAATTTAGACACTTGTAGCGACATTTCACTACACAGAAATTATGTATAAACTTATTGGAAACTTTCAAAAAAATGAGTAATAACTCCTACTTATAAATCTAGAGATAAAGCAGTCAATAAATATATACCGAGTTCACTGCATTAGTAAAATCTTGGAAAAGTGCATTGAAAGTAGACTATTAAAAAAGTTTTTTGGTAAATTTGATATTTTGTTTAAGTCGCAATAGTTTTTGTGAAAATTTTATTGCTAATGTAATTTTCCAAGTAACGAAATTAATAAATAAAAATTTAGACCAAGCAAAAAAAAATGTGGATCATATGAAATCCTCTGAAGAAATTATACAATATTTGATGAATGGCCTTTGATTTTAATTAAGTCATATTTATATTCAATAAACACTGGATGTTTCCGACTGAACAACTTTTTAAGAAAGCAATATAATCCAACTTTACTTAATAAGTTTAGCCGTGTTGTCTCGAAAATACAAACATGTCTTCCGTGTCTATCCCGATAACTACGAAACAAGAGGAAAATGTAATTCCAAAGGTGGTTAAAATATAAATACAAAAACATTCAGTATATTTATGAGCAAAATTATTTAATTGTAGGAATACCTCAAGAAATTAAACATTGCTTTTTGGATAAAACCAAGAACGAAATTAAAAAATGGATATATGACCAAGGCGTTGTTTACTTATTATGTTTTTTGTTTCTTTTGTGTAATTTATATAGAACTGTATGAATTTTAATCTGCAAACTACTTGCTATATTTAGTACATTTTTTACATCCACATGAACATTACGCATAAGCAGTGCTTTTGTGGTCGTAAATTTTTCATATATCATAAGCTCGGATAAATAAACAACAATAATTGTAATAATAATGTATGTTTCAAACAAACGAAAAGATAAACTTTTTAATACTGCCCATACAGTTAATGATTTGACAGAGGTAGAAACAAGAAACTATAAAACTAATCTTAAGTTGCAGTGTTTCCAACGCAAACATAAATATCATTATCTACTAATGAATATCTTAACATATTAACAATTTTATTCATCAGCAAGTCATCTTCACTATCAACAAATGCTTGAAATGCAACATAATAATAATCATCCTTATATTTCTCTTTAAATTGATTAATACACTTTTGAAATTGAATAAAATCAAAAGGTTCCGTTTCAGTTTTTCTTACAATAAATCCACATAGTGAGTATGTGTAATTATTTTTATATGCATGTATAATATCTCCTAATTGTTTTTCTGCACTTTTATAATCATCCACGATTCCAAACTTCCTATCTAAATCGTTAATATCTTTACAACAGAAACCATTTTCAGTACCAAAGTAGATTATAGCTGTATAAATATCGATCTCTGTAATATGATATCTTTCATTTTTAACAAAACTTTTAATCTCTCTTTGAGGTGCCTAAAATAATAATATAATGAATTTTATCCTCTTTTATTCCTTTTTTTAAAATACATGTATTTCGTTTTGTATTGTAATTACAAACCTGTTGAAAATTGCAAACGGTGATTTCTACATCTGTATCTTCAAACATATACTCTAACATTGCCTTTACCTTTGGCCACTCTAACTTATCTAACCCACACCCAATTCGAGGAATTGCTAATTTTTTTACTTTATATTCTTGTACATGACTTTGTAACTTTTGCAAAGCCCTCCACATTGTCTGCATTGTTGGTTTTCCGTTTGATTGTCTTTTGGTTACTAAATAATAAATATACCGCTCTTTATCTTCTAATACAGCTAGGCCACCTGTCTTTTGCTTTTGTGAATATAACTCATCACGTCGTTTAAATTGTTGACTAAAACGGAACAAGATAATGATTTATTTACAAAATTTTATAATTATAACCTAAATTTAACAGCAATTCCACTTCCCATATTCATATCTTCAGCGACACAATGTGCTAATGAATATTCCGTAGACATAACAAACAAATCTTGCGTTACTTCATGTACTATTACAAAAGATTCTTGACAAAATTCTTTATTTCGATATAAATCCATAAACCGATAAAAATTTCTACCTTTCTCTATTTCTCCTGTTTGTTGCAGTGAAGGCACTAGATCTGCTTGCACTAGTTTTTTGTGAGCATCCTGTTTTGCTTCATTATTATTTTTCTGTCTTTCCTTAAATGGTTTAGTTATATGTAATTTTTCTACATCAGGTGCTTCACTTATTTCCTGTGATCCATTTTCTGTTACTTTCACCAAAACAGAAGGTGTTTCATTAATTTTATTATCCATAACTATATTGATGTAGTTATAAATACACTTTTATTTATTGAATTTTCGCTTTTTACATCCACCTACTGTAACACTTGCGGATACATCTAGAAAAATGCGGACCAATCACGCGTTTCCTTGTTTCGCGCGTGCGTAACACTGTAAAATCTGACATTCTGTGAAATAACAATAGTAAAAAAAACAAACAAAACTACTGTAACCTAACAGAATCAGATTAGATACACAAAACTGCAATAACTAACAAAAGTAGGTTAGATAAATAAAACTACTGTAACCTAACAAAAAAAAGTGCACGAGCCGGGAATCGAACCTACTTCAATCGAGTGTCAGCCATCCAATATACCAGCACACCAATAGCACTTTCGCAGTTTGACGTTGAAGTGTCATGTAAACTATTACGATACTATATTATGTACGCGCGAAACAAGGAACACGTAATCGGTCCGCATTTTTCTAGATAATCTAGACATATCCGCAAGTTTTTTAACCATTGAATAATTACTATTTTATTTAATGCAGCTTATGACCACTTTCTTGAATATAATAGTCATAGAGGGTGGGGAGAGTGGACACTCATATAGACAATCGTGAGATAAGTTTACTTCCTTCTAAAATAATAAGAGGACAACATAACTAACAAATAACAGATTACTGTTACTGCACAATGCATACTTGGTTGTAAAATATCTATATATGTAGTTTAATCATTTTGTATTGGTTGTTTTCGCGTACATGATGTTTTCGACACTTTGGCGTTTAAAAGTTTTAAATGTCTTTTTGTGACTTTGTTTAACTATTTATTTACAACTTTCATTCTCCTTTTGTGCGGTTTTTACATTGTAAAACATAATACTCAATTGAAATAATCGTCTGTTAAAGTTCTTGAAGTTTGAACAACGTTTGTATACCAACATTGTCTTTGAATGGCGTGAAAATATATTACTATTGTATTTAAAATTTGTATCTTGCTTGAAATAAAAGTTACTACTTGCCTATAAATTTTATACAATACATGTGCTAAATGTGTTTCATGCATGTAAATTGCAATTTTGAATAAAAGTACATGATTTGATGTAGAACGATCTCAAAGTAGAAGTAATATCAAAATTGAATTTCACACACGTGTAGAAAATACTTCCTGCCAAGTGGTATGAGGACTCTGTTACGTGTATCAAATTTGACATTGAGTGTCCACTCTGTCTGATAAAAGTTATCAAAGACAACTTCAATAAGTGTTGCCAATAGAAAACGACAGAATTATTAGCAAAGTGTAAATAAAAGCATTAGTTGCAAGCAGTTAGCTATATAGCTATTACTATTGTATTTGTTCACATATGTATAAAGCGTACGCATATAACTTGTATATAATCAGAGCTAATTGTAAACATATGTTATTTTACTTATAAGCTATGACAATATTCACAGAGGTGTCCAATAATAGTAGAAGACGGGCACCTTAACACATCTGGCAACACTGCTTGGATTTGACGTCACAAGACCTTACGTGGGGACCGATTTTCCACTTTATTTTTATCGTTATCGGTAGGACGTGTTTTTTCACCTATTTTTCACACACCCACGTGTAGACCGTATTTTCCACCCTTTTTCAACCCTAATTTTACATACACCTACGTGTGAGACCGTATTTTCAACCCTTTCTTCTCGAAGGCCTTTTTTATCCCTAATTAAGAACTTTTGATTTTTATTAGCTTACGGAACCGTATTATCAACCCTAGAAACTTTTAATGGTTTCTTCGGGGACCTTTTGACAGCTTAAGCTTTTTGTCGTTGCTAACGTAGGGCTGTATTTGGGCAGGACTGGCTTGGCTAAGCGGTATTTAGCTTAGGACTAGGTTGAACTGGATCTGGCTTAGGTCTGTATTTAGGCCTAGGTTGAACTGGACTTGGCTTAGGTCTGTATTTAGGGAGGGCTGAACTGGAGCTTAGGTTTGTATTTAGGGACAGAACTGGGGCTTAAGGTTATTTTGATGGCATTAAGGTCCTTTGGTTAGGTATGGAGCTTGGCTTTGGTTGTAATCCCTGGAGGTTAGGCAATTTGAAATCGCAAACACAAAACGAAAATCGTAACACGAAAACGAAAACGAAGAAATCGCAAACACGAAAACAAAAACGAAAACACAAACATGAAAAACGAGAATGAAAATTCGTTTACACGAAAAAACGAAAACGAAAAAATCGCAAACACGAAAAACAAAAACGAAAAAAACACAAACATGAAAAATGAAAATGAAAATTCGCAAACACGAAAAACGAAAACGAAAAAATCGCAAACACGAAAAAACGAAAACGAAAAATCGCAAACACGAAAAAACAAAAAACGAAAAAACTCAAACATGAAAAAACGAGAATGAAAATTCGCAAACACGAAAAAACGAAAACGAAAAATCGTTAACACGAAAAACGAAAACGAAAAAATCGCAAACACGAAAACAAATACGAAAAACACAAACATGAAAATGAAATAAAATTCAAACACGAAAACGAAACGAAAAATCGCAAACACGAAAAACAAAACGAAAATCGAAACACGAAAACAAAAACGAAAAACACGAACATGAAAAAACGAAAACGAAAGCGAAAATCACAAACATGAAAAACGAAAACGAAAAATAGCAAACACGAAAAAATCACGAACACGAAAAAATACAAACATGAAAAAACGAAAATGAAAATTTGCAAACACGAAAAAACGAAAACGAAAAAGTCGCAAACACGAAAAACGAAAACGAAAAATCGCAAACACGAAAAACGAAAAAATTGCAAACATGAAAAAACGAAAAAGAAAAATCGAAAACACGAAAAACGAAAACGAAAAAACACGCAAATACGTAAATGCACAAAACGATAGAATGCAAAGCTGCAGAATGAATTAAAGTAAGGAGTTGGTGTTTATAAATAAAATAATTCTTTCTGTTTATCTGTTTATTCTTTATATCCAAATGGAAGAGTATCAAAATTTTCTATTCTACGTCGTTTAGAGTAACTTATCCTATACTGTTTAGATTCGGGCCTACTTAACACATTGTAGGAACTATCTCTAACTATTTTTCTGTCATTATATACAAACAAAGAGTCTTTACTATTACTAAGTACCATATCTTTCATCGCTTCAAAGTTGATAACACGTGAGTTCTTATAGTTTAAGGTAATGCCTTTTACTTTACACATGGATTTAACTGTTTTATCACTGGTAGAAAACACATTATAACTATAGTTTTTCGGTCCGGCACTAACAAATTCGGCTATATAGCTTCCTTCACCGTACGCCTCCAGTTCGTCGGTCATCTGACCAAGGAAATCCTCACATGCTGGCTTCCAGTCGTCGGGTTTTGCGACAAATATGACGCTGTCTGTATCGTAATACAGAACGCGGCGATCTAGTTTCTCTAAGTAACTATATAGCTCTAAACGTGCATGAGCTGTCGTGTATGCGGCTATGGATACATTAATTGTTTTTTGTGGCTCACCTTCACCCTCAGGTCTATCCCAATTTACCATTACAACGTTATCATTTATAGGTATTATGGATTGTACCTGAACCAATGGATCGGTAAACAATTTGAAAAAGTCCTTTGGTTCAGATACAATACTGCACTGGGTTAAATTCTCGCGCTGACCAAACTTACCCCAAAAAGAATTCAGCATAAGTTTGGCCAGGTACCTTAAACCGGGATTTTTCTTAATATTACTAGGGTCTAACCGAATCCCCTCTTTCTCATAATACTCTGTCACGTACTGTACTTTCTCGATTTCTGACGTGCAATGGCTAGGCCACCCTGAACATTCCTGCTTAAGTTTCAGGAAATTATCTATGTATCCGCTAAATAACCCACCCTGTTTAGTTGCTCTGTCATACGTGGTTACCTCGTATTCCCAAACTTCGAAAACATTTAAAACTTTATAGTATTTAGAAATAGCCTTACGCAGTTCGTCAGCTACAAATGTTCCAACGAAACTGCGCTCAGCTTCACTATGTCTACATTCCCCTTGATTTAAATCAGCACCGCACGTCTTACACAACACAAACATCAGTTTGCCGTGCATTTTTAACGGTAAAACAGGATGGTAGAGATTAGAGGGTGGCAGTACTCTGCATTTAACTAAACCCTCCACCGTGTCTAATGAAATGTTCTTACAATCTAACCCTACATGAATTTTTGGATGACCTATAGGATATTTACAATATTTATTTACAAATGGGTATAATGAGCACACGTCGTAATACATAATTTTCTCTTTCACGCCGTCACATTGATGATAAAGCTTACTAGCATTAGTGCGGCCTCCGTAAAACGCATCGCGTGGGTTTAAGGGTTCATCATCTTGATGACCTAGACTCTGAATAAAGGTTTTCAATTCGTCGTTAACGAGTATTTGTTTTTTAAAATCGCATTCGCGCATCTCCACAAGATTATACCCGCGCTCGCGTATAAATTGAGACCGCGCCACCGTGTTTTCATTCCGTGCAAGCATAGAGGTACCTACACCAAGTTTAGGATCCATGTTGGCCTGATTGGGGAAACATTCCTCACAACCGTGCCAGTAACAGCCAAGAAATTCAAAAACGGTGTTTGACTCTGCGCAATACCCGTCGACCTTAACACCTTCAGGTGTTCTAAACTCGCGATCTTTCCCAGCGTGCTATATAGTCACCTGCTGAGAATGCTCCACCCAACGTAACCATTGTATTGCTATTTTGGATTGATTGTCGGCACGTCTATAACCACCTTTTGGAATGAGCCCTATAGTGTTTTCTTTGAGGAAACGTCTGCGAAACACTTTATTGCAAGCGCTAGCAATAGTGGTAGCCTCCTCGAACGGATCGACTTTATTTTGGGTCGTGAAGGTGGACCAGAAGCTAATGCAACCTTTAACGAGGATCTTAACATCCATCAGGCAATATCTCTCAATCTCCTCACTCATCTTAAAAACATAATTACTCTGGGCCGTGTGCCATTCTAAAAGTTTTTGACGATCTTTCGTAGACATCTGATCTGCACAATAATATTCCAGTGCTGGCAATGGACCCTCGTAATTCTGATTCACGGATGAGTTGTAAAGATATGGGAAATAACCCTTGGACTCGGGGAAATTGAAGGTTTTTGGAAATGCCGAGAGCGGTGACGGTATGAAATTAAGGGAATCAATGAATCTAATATCACCACATTGAATTGAAATTAGCTTTAGACCGTTGCAGATGACTTTAGGGCTCCACTGATTATTATTAGCTAGCATGCACCTGAGCACAAAACATCCATCGTACCCCTTCATATTATGTGCGATGCACGTAACTTTAAATTTTCTTGCTCTCTCGGCAACATATGACAGAAACGATTGAACAGGGTTTTCCCTGAAAATGTGCACTCTTTCACCACACTTTGAGCACTGCTCATCTGAATTGTCAGCGTGTTTGATACAGACAGAGCAAACATTCGCGGCCACGCATAGATTGGGCTCATGCAGAAATCTATCATTCGTACCCTCACACTGTTACACGTCCAAACCGCACTAGGCGTCGTGTAGGCTTACTAATGTAAGCGGGTTGCCAAGCCAGCTAACAGGGAGATGGGCGTGGTAGAAATAATAAGTAAAATGAATGACTAATATGCTCAAACACCTTACACTTATACTCAAATAGCTCAATTCGGGAAAATATGTCTCTAGGCGCCACCACAATCGAAACTTTGTTAATATAATTGTCTTAAGCTGGATGTTAATTAACCCTACCTGATTGTGGAAAGTAGGATTGTGCTTACTCAGTAAACTCATATACGAAGGTTCTAAACAAACACTCGTCCCAAACAATTCAACTCAAACTCAAATAAATTTAGTACTACCCAGGTTATTAAAACTTTTGAATACACCTCGTATACCAAAACTTCCAAAATAAAATTTATCACTCAAATTCATTCAATGAACGGTAATCAATTTTAAAATTCTTAACATGAACGATATCTTTTAAATTTACTTTACTTTTGAATCGTAGTTGACATTCGTAAACTGTATAATTTCTCAAAACTTTTGTTATACTTAATGAAATTTTAAGACAACAGCTGATCTGTTAATAGTGCATTGCTCTAATGAAACTACATAAAAATTTTGTAATCAACCTGGCTAAATGAACTTTCAGGTTGTTCCTTAAATCTGAAAAATTAAAATGAAAATATGCAAAGCTTACTTTTAAAATTGTCAAAACAAGATCACCAATTAAGTAATGTTACAACTGTGTTTCATACCTGTTTAAATAAACAACAAAATAAAAAGATAACGATAAATATATATTGTCCTGCATAAAATAATCAAAAACACAAATGATTACACACACAAATATTTACATAAATTACATCAGCGTGGTTGAAAGTTAAACCACCAAGTACCACTTTGCAATCTTACTACTAAAACAAACCATACAATACGACTCAAGAACGATTATCTTTCCTTTCAAAACTATTAATAATTTAAACAACATACGTAAACAAACTAACAAAAGATAATCGGGCTTAAATGCGTTCATAAAATTCTTAATCTAATTTCTTACTTAACAAATTTGTCCATAAATCCTTAGCTTTTCTTTCTTCTTTCTTCCGTAAACCAATTATATGTAGTCCATTGGTAATTCCTTAAAATTGCCTGAAGCACATTACAAATGCTCAACAAAACTTATTCCTTACTGTACCCACAAATAGTCTAATAACACGTAATAAACTGTATACGTTTGGTTGCCTCTTTAAAATTTCTAGCAACCTTTACACCAATTAGTCCCTTATACAAATAAACTTTCAATGTCATATAACGTTATTTAAACATTGGTTTAATATACAACGAACGCTTCGTTTACTTAACAGGTGGTCTCATAAATACTTTTAGCTAAATCTCGTTACAAACACGCGCTGCCCTTCACACTTTAACATAACAACTGTTATCTTTATTCAAATCTGCTTACGCACTATTATTTTCTTGAAAACAAACTAATTTTTATCTTCAACGTCAATTTTTAATTATGGGTTTGTTTATGAATGTCTTTTTCAATTTATCCCCGGTTCGGGTAACGCAATTTAATTAAACAATTACTGCCTCATTAAAATTTCACAAACATACTCCAACATCGTCACCGTCTATCACTCGCGTGCGCGTCTCACCGAGTTCTCATCATAAGCCAAAAGCTAACTTCCTACCTCTAACTTCAACTCCCAACGACAACTAACTAACTCGTCAATCTCTGACTTCCCTATTTATAACTTCAGTCATCCATCTTTAAACATGTCTTCCTTCCGCGTTATATTCTCCAATAATATTCACTCAAAATGTTATCGTTCTGATAACTGCTTCCCTCTATACAAGCACGCGTGTAATTACAATACATCGCCATATTTGTTTTCACTTACAAATTTTACAATTACTTCATGAAGAAATCATTTTCGTCATTACATTCATTCAGTAGCCCTCTGGACCATTACGCAACTTTTAACACTTATCTCCAACTTGCGCTCGATCTCGTTCCGCAACATTTGCAAAAATAAGTACAGTCTAATGTCTCAAATTCCATATACACATTTATTCTCAAACAATTGCACAACATTACAAAACTTTCTGAAATTATCACTTAAACATACCCAATCTTTCTCTACATATTTTCTAAAACATTCTACACTTATTCTTCACATTTTCTAACCAAGATTACCCATTTATCTTCAAACATTCCTTTCTTTATCAGCAGCAAAACAGAAGCAATCCAGTGGAAAGCATTATCGTCCCATAGTCAAATTTCTCTTCACATTTACATTCATCAAAATCTAATTATTCCAACACTAAAGTCTCTATAACATTCAAATACACGTATCTACATACTGAATTATATTTCTCCTACATTTCCAGTGGGGTATCATACACCCACATACTTTATGCACACACAAAAAAAAATTTTTTTTTCGTTCAAACTCAATACACTCGCGCTCAAAACACGTAATACACGTCATTACAACATCCTATATACAGGGTGCGTCATCGCAACCTGACAACACACCTTCTCTTGCATGCACTCCAAATCATAAAAGATAAACATAGATGGTTTACCGTTACTACTGTCACGTCGCGCCTTGTTAACGGTCATGAAACAAAGATGACCGATATGTTTTTGGCTCTGGCACGTTGGGCAGTAACTGTAACCGCATCTACTTAATGGGTTTTAAGACACTTTGAACATCTGCGCAATTTTTCACATAGTTCACTGTCCTTATGGCTTCTAAAGCACCCCTGCCCATAAAAATCTCTCTTACAATCCCTGCAAACAATTTTAGCATTTTCATTGGAACAGGGTGGCTTCTGATGACACGTGGGGCACTGGTACATACATTTCATGTGATCTTTTTTGTCGTCACAGCGTTTTCTGCATTGTTCACAGTAATAGCTGCAAGTAAATGCTGACGTGAGACTGGTGATGACGTTATAGTGTTCGTCTTCTAGTATTACATTTAAAACTACTCTAGCAGGTTCCCTAGGACCCTCAAAATAAACAGAGTCACGCGAATTATAAACTACAATGGTATATGAATCTAAATGGTTTTGAAATGCTTGGATGTGTTCGTAACTACCACCCTGACTAAGATCTACACCACTGTCTTGGCATAGTTGTATAGCTCGTTCTTGAAGTAAGGGGCGCCCCATTTCCATACCGTAACGTCTTGTATCGTTATTTTTAAATGTCATTGCTATGACAAGCGCGCGAGCTAAACAGTTGCTTTCATTAATTGCTGCGGGGACAACAACAATACCCTGTCTCTTTGCTTTACAGAAATCTGAAAATTTTAACCCTGTCAAGTTTTTGCGCCCATAGCCTACAGGTACCGACACTCTATCCATGTTTAAGACTAACAAGTCACTGGAGCGTTGCTCTGCATTACCTTTTCAAGTAGCGACATTATCACTTTCACCGACAACTGGTCCACTTTTCTGAACGAAATGCCAATTGGTTTGTCTGGGAAATTCGGGTTTCTTAGGGTGATTCCAACACGATCTGAAGGAGCCGCATCCTTTACAAAATATGAATACAGTTCCTCGAATGCACTCTGTAAAAATGTGTGTTAGATACATTTTTAGTAAAATGGTATATTTTACCTGTAACCATGTTAAGGGATTATCCTTACACGTCTCGTCATTGAAGCTAAATCGTAGCGTTTTACATGTGGTATTGAATTTTTTAATGAACTTAGTGCTTGACTCCCCAATTATATTTATGTGATTGAACCCTGGGGATGGTCCGGCCTGCTGCTGGGAACCTGAGCCCATTTGGTTTTGCTATAATGTACTCATTCAGTAAGCGAAACAATAGAAAATTAAAAAGACATACCGTTATCAAATGCTCTGATGAGGGAGTTTCCATCATCTCATCATTATCAAACACCTCCTCTAGATTTACTTGAGCAGGACTATAAGAATAATAATTAAAACTTAAAAATAAAAAACAAAATATATACTTACACTCCATCAGCCCGTCGTGCAGCCTCCACAAAATCATTATAAATATCTACCGAATCGATAGTGTCATTTTCGCACAGCATTTTATAAACGATGATATTGTACGCGTTTTTTAACCCCTCGTCGTTTAACGCACCAGCACTGAATAAGCTCAAAATCTGATTAGCAGTTAAAGATTCCATAGCGATATGATGCTCTTCAAACAAGAACTAAATTAACTAAACCCTGGCGTACGCTTTTATACTATTGTTCCAGGTCCTGCGGCTAACTTCAAGGTAGGCTTCATATTTATGACTAACTAACTTCAAGGCTAACTTCAAGACCAACTTGTTTTTTCTCAAGGCTAACAATTTCTCAAGGCTAACTTCAAGGCCAACTTGTTTTCTCAAGGCTAACAATTTTCTCAAGGTAAAATAAGTATGATATTTATCTTCGAATGATCCGAAGGTGAAGTGAGGTAATAACATAATTGTGCATACGAAGCAAAAATTGGCATTAAAAGAAATGTAATAATTTTTATTTTTATTTTAGCTAAGCGTTTGTTATTATTCATTACGGTATAAAATACTCATTGTTTAACTATAACAATCGTTTAAATTCATTGAAAAATAATTTTAATTAAAATGTAAAAATACACTTGAAATCTAAGACCTTTTTAAAAGATCATGTTTTATTACGGAACAGCGTTGATAGTAATCTTTAAATACACTTTTTATTCTTACATTATTCTAGCAATTTAAAATGAACATAATTAAGTACCAGGACTGATTATCTCCTCATAATGCTGCAATTAACTTTAAAATTGAAATACAGCAATGGTATATGTTGTTATTGAGATATGGAAAAAATGGTCTAACACTAAAATTCCACCCTATGAATTTTCTCGCTAATTTATGCAACCTCTTTTGTAATAATAAGTTGTATTGTAAGGAAAAAACAGTTTACTATGTCAGAGAGTCGTTTTTAAACTTCATTCAAATAAATAATTGTTAATAACACGCATATCTAGGATGAGATCGTAATTATTTAGGCATTATACAATATAAATAATATTGAAAACCTATCTTTTTCATGTAATTTATATGCTGTTTAACAGCAGAATTATCACACTGTCTCACCCACAACGTAGTTTAATAAATTATTATTAAATACCCTTTTGTCTTTTCATTATAACTTATAAGTAAGACATGTTGGTATAACTTACAATTAAAATAAAAATAAGTGTTCTATAACATAGGATCAACTATAGGATAAATAAAAATAAATCATTTTTTAGTGGTTTTGGTTGTTTTTTAAAGAAAGCATGTTACTCCATGTTGATAATCAGTTTGTAAATTATTGAAAATAACAGGATTATGTAATTACGCAAACGGTAATTAATATAACATATAAAACACGTTTTATTTTAATTCCATGTATAAGTAATTATAAACTTTTTCCAGTCCTAATGAGGTTTTTTATAAAACATCTATCAAAACAGTTTTGTTTGCCTTAAAAATACTGTTCATATCGCTTTGTTATTGATCAATCTGCATTTTAAAAATTACTATATGTTATATTAACGATAGAACTAGTTATATAACATATAGAAAGTGGTTTTTACTTTTAGTAATTCCCTAAATTACTTCTAATGAGAAAAATACGTTCTTTCAAATAAATATGTAAAACTTCCTGTGTATGCCTGTTTGTGTAAAGACCCTGAGGTAATTAAATCTAGCTATAAAAAACGAATGAAGTATTCACTATCTTCACTTGATTTCCTACTTCTTCAATACAACACTACTGGTAAGTTATTTTTGCTTTAACCTTTACTTTGTTTATTTATTTTATTCCATCATGCAGTTTAATGCTGCGTTATTACTACAGATATGATTTTTAGTTAACCTAAACGCATCGACGTGTTTTAAGCCCTTTTAAAAAATATTAAGTACTATTGGATTTGGTGCTGCATACAAAATACTCAATCTTAGACTCGTACTAACAAAATATGGAGAAAAGGTTACTGTTGAACTGGCAGAGTTTAAATGTATGCTACCTAACCGTTTTCTATAAGTATTTCAAGGCGGAGGATCAATGCATATACCAATTTAATGAGTAGCTCAAGATTAAAAGACGTTTCATTCAGTTCTTTTAGGACCAACAGGGAAAACAACAAATTTAATATTCAAGTAGAAAAAGGTATTATAAAATAAGCTGTTATGTGTTATTGTCTTAATAAAATTCTTATTTCGCTGTACATGACATTAACGATTTGTTAATTAATTACCGTTTGCGTGTGGGTGAGAAAGAGCTAAAAGAGAGAGTGAGAGCTAGGCGTGCATGACCAACTTTTACTGAAAATACTCGCTAGTTTAAAATACACCACTAGATGACGTCACAAATTCAAAATTAAGGTACATCTCAGACAAGGGTCAAGACAAGTCTTATAAGATTAAGTTAGGGTAATTGCATTAGGGATGTCACTATGGAGGCCATGTTCTATATCTGTCTAATAAAATAAATTAGGGCTCACATACACAAAGGAAAAGACCCGAGAACAGGTTGTGCAACCCTACACGTATCTTATAAGATGGCATTAAGGACTTCATGTTAGAAATACAATGTATAAATTTTTCGTTAGGTTATAATGATACGATTTAAAAGAACATGCACAGCTGCCTAACCTCCAGGGATTACAACCAAAGCCAAGCTCCATACCTAACCTAAAGGACCTTAATGCCATCAAAATAACCTTAAGCCCCAGTTCTGTCTTAAATACAAACCTAAGCTCAGTTCAGTCACTAAATACAGACCTAAGCAAGTCCCAGTTCAACTAGGCCTAAATACAGACCTAAGCCAGATCCAAGTTCAATAGTAAGCTAAATACCGCTCTAAGCTAAGCCAGTCTGCCCCAAATACAGCCCTCACGTTAGCAACAAAAAAAGGCTAGCTGTCAAAGGTCCCCGAAAAGAAACCATTAAAAATTTCTAGGGTTGAAAATACGGTTCACGTAAGCTAATAAAAATCAAAAGTTCTAATTAGGGATAAAAAAGTTGAAAAGGCCTTCGAGAAGAAAGGGTTGAAAATACGGTCTCACACGTAGGTGTATGTAAAATTAGTTGAAAAGTGGAAAATACGGTCTCACACGTTGTGTGAAAATAGTGAAAAACACGTCCTACACGTAAGCGAGTAAAAATAAGGGTGGAAAATGCGGTCCCCCACGTAGGCGGTCTTGTGACGTCAATCCAAGCAGTGTTGCCAGATGTGTTAAGGTGCCCGTCTTCTACTAATAATTTTTATTGATTGATCTAAAAGGGAATCTTACTGGCTCTGTGTACTTATGCAATTTAATTATAACGTTAAGGAAAGTCATACTATTTGCTGTCGTTCCATCGTGAGCAAAGAGTTCCTGTAACGTTTGAGCGTCCTTTGTGTTGGTCGCCACCGTGATTTACACACAACGCCCTATAGGTAGGAATGGCAAGACGAGAGTCAGAAACCGAGATAGTGTCTTATTACAGTATGAGCACTATAGGAGAGACCGGACATACTTAATCCCTGGGGATACATGGGGCAAATGAGAACGCCCTGGGTTTGTTTTTATCTAAATTGACCTACTTGGGATAATTGATCCCTTATATGAGTTTACATGGTAGTGTGGTACCTTATACACTTCTGTTTGTTTTAGCTTCCTACTTATTTACCCATGGGTAACTTTTATAAAAGAAAAACTGGTGCAACTGTCAGAGCACTAAGACCGGGCGACCATACTGTTGGAATGGCAGAGGCGAAAGTGGAGGAATATATAATTGTGTGGCTAAGAAGCATGGGATTAATGTAATGACCCTGCAAGGGATTTGCAAAAGCGGTGAAAGTTTCATTCCAAGTTTTGAGAAAAACAAAATTTTTGAGAATCAGGAAGAAATCGCACGAGTGGATTATCTTCTAACCTCCAGCCAAATGAATTATGAACTAGCAATGAAAAACTTGAGAAAACTTGCTTATGAATTTGCCCTGAAAAATAAAAAAAGCGCCAGCACCATGGATAAAAAATGAGACAGGAGGTGAGGACTGGACGAGGAAATTCATCACACGACATCCATTATCTCTTCGTACTCCAGAACCCACAAGTTTCACCAGAAGCTCGGCCTTCAATAAGCACACAGTTAACAATTTCTTTTGAAAACTGAGGAAAATGTATGACATCAATTTCCACCTGAAAGGATTTACAATGTGGATGAAACAGGGCTTACTAATGTCCACAAATCTTGTAAAGTAATATCCCAGAAAGGTGTTAAGTAAGTTGCTAAAATTACATCAGGTGAACGTGGCACTACTGTTACATTTTGTGCCGGAGGGAATGTTTGTGGTAATGGCATACCACCTTTTTTAAGATTTTTTAGAGTGAAATGGACAGATTTAATGGTGGCAGATGCCTCTCTTGGCACGGATGATGCTGCACACTCATCAGGGTGGATGACAAAGGTGTGTTTTTGAAGTATACGGGGCACTTTAAAAAGCATGCCTATTGCACTAAAGAAGAGCCAACCCTATCGTTGTTTGATAATCATGATAGCCATGTGTCTGTTGAAGTGATCGATTTTGCTAGAGAAAAAGATATCATTATTCTGACATTGCCACCTCATATTTCGCACAAGTTGTAACCCTTAGATAGAACAGTTTTTGGTGTTTTAAAGCGATGCTATAATGTTGCAGCATCAGACTGGATGGTAAACAAACCCGTCAAGGTCATGAACACTCATGATATTCCTGAATTGCTTGGTGTGACCTTTCCCTTGCTATTCACTGATAAAAATATAATCGGTGGATTTAAGGTTTTGGGTATTTGGCCATTTAATTCCCAAGCATTCAGCGATGACGAATTTCCGAAAATACCCGTAACAAACAGGCTTGAACCTTGTTCATCAAGTGTCCGTCAACCTGGCTCTGTGACGTCGCCTGATGCACTCTCTGCTGTCATGCATTTCTCTAACACCCCTACCAAAGGCTGGACCCCGGAAGGACAGCAACCGTGGCAGAAAACAAGGCCGTTGTCGCATTTTGACACACACCCGAGAAAAACGAAATACAGGAGGACCAAGAAAAAGCGCGGCTAATTTGAACCCAGGAGTGGTAGATGGAAGACCTCAATTAAGGCATGTCATAATCTTTGATTTCGGCTGCAAAAAGGAGGCGATGGTAGTAGTATAGCTATGTCACTTCTGGAGCACTTTTGATAATAATAATAATACACCTTCCCGTACAGTGCACATCAAGGTCAATGGTTTTTCAAGGTCATCCTACCCATTACCTCTATACATATTCCTCAAGATCATCACATTGTACAAGGTTTTCAAGGCCACGTTCAGTGTATGTCTTCAAGGAAGTGGTCAAGGTCACCAATCAATTGTCCTGTCAGTGTTAATTTGAAAGAAATTTTCAAGGACACGAATTCAAGGAAGTCCATTGACCTCTGTCTCAAGCCCTAGGTATGATACAGATTGTTGTCTAAGCATGCTTCAAGGTCATCAAGCTACGATTACTATGACCACGCCCCAAAACAGGTAGACGTTTCCTAAAACAGGTAGCCGTTCCTATAAACAGGTAGCCGTTTCAAAAACAGGTAGCCGTTTCTAAAACAGGGTCCGTTTCAAAACAGGTAGCTGTTTCGCAACCGTTTGAAAAAGGCGGTCTATTGTTCAGGTCGAGTTAATACATCTCAATTCTAGGAAATCAAAAAGGCGATGCATTGTTCAAAGTCTATGTTTACAATTTTCAAGGTGAAAGAACAAAAGCGATTCATTCTTCTGGTCGAGTTATAAAATAAATTGTTATCTCAATTCTAGAAATCAAGAATGAAGGCGATGTATTATCAACGCTTCAAAGTCTATGCTTACAATTTTCAAGGTAAAAGAATAAAAGCGATTCATTCTTCTGGTCGAGTTATAAAATAAATTGTTATCTCAATTCTAGAAATCAAGAACAAAGACGACGCTTCAAAGTCTATGCCTACAATTTTCAAGGTAAAAGAACATTCTTCTGGTCGAGTTATAAAAAATAAATTGTTATCTCAATTCTGAGAAATAAGTCTGTGCTTATAATTTTCAAGGTAAATGAATAAAGACGATTCATTGTTCTGGTTGATTTATAAAAATAGATTGTAAATACATCTCTTTCAAGAACAAAGGCAATCCATTGTCAGCGCTTTAAAGTTTATGCTTATAAGGTCACACCTCTGCAAAGACGATCCATTGTTCAGTTAGAAATAGATTGTTATCTCAATTCTAGAAATCAAGAGCCCTGAGGTGCATGTTTCAAAGCCACGCCCCTCAGGTGGCCGTTCTAAACAGGTAGCCGTTTCCTAAAAACAGGTAGCCGTTTCCTAAAACAGGTAGCCGTTTCCAAAACAGGTCCGTTTCCCAAAACAGATAGCTGTTTCAAACCGTTTCAAAAAGGCGGTCTATTGTTCAGGTCGAGCTAATACATCTCAATTCTAGGAAATCAAAAACCCATTGTTCAAAGTCTATGCTTACAATTTTCAAGGTGTAAGAGCAAAGACGATCTATTGTTTTGCTGAGTCATACTTCTAAAATTCTGAGAAATCAAGAATAAAGATGATGTATTTTCAACGCTTCAAAGTCTATGCTTACAATTTTCAAGGTAAAAGAACATTCTTCTGGTCGAGTTATAAAAATAAATTGTTATCTCAATTCTGAGAAATCAAGAACAAAGACGACGCTTCAAAGTTTACGTTTACAAGGTCATACGAGAGAACAAAGACATTCCATTGTTCAGGTTGAAAATAGATTGTTAAATACACTTCTATTCTAGGAAATCAAGAACAAAGACGATGCATTATTCACAAAGTCTATGCTTACAATTTTCAAGGTCACATGAGAGAACAAAGACGATTCATTGTTGAGTCGTAGCTTCTGAAATTCTGAGAATAAAGACGATGCATTGTTCAGACTGGTCATCTAACAAGTAAAATATTTTTTTATAAAACTACCGCAATATACGGATAAAAAATCGATTTAAGTAAATATACATGGGACTTAACATACTTTTGCTGGATCATATTACTCCAACCATATGTAAACATGCTCATTTCGTAGTGTTTAGTCGTAGTGAGGTTGTGGACAAGTAAAGTCATGAAAAAAGCAATAAAATCGCTCCTGGATACTTCATGTAATAACAATATGAATAATAATTTAACATTTTGTTGTTCATGCTGTCAAAATAGTGATGGTAGTAGTAGTAGCAAAAATGAAGAGAAACAAGATGAAGGTTATTCCGACTGGTCATCATCATTTCAAGATTGGGCTGAGGTGTATAAACAAGCAGCTAATGAATACTTAATTGATTGTGCTTCCTATAAACTATCGAACGATACGCATATTGAAATTGGATACAGTACACATTAACCTTGCACCAGTAGTGCGTATGAGATGTGCAACAGCGTGATATTAGACGTGAAGGAATGGAATGAACTTCTAAGATGGTATTCATACGTAGAAGTAGAACCCGGGCACTTGCGCCGCCATCTTGGATTTTGACGTCACAAGCCCGCCCACGTGGGGGACCGGTTTTTCCACCCTTATTTTTGCACATCCACGTGTGAGACCGGATTTTCAACCCTTATTTTTATATACCCTCTTGTGAGAGCGCATTTTCCACCCCTATTTTAGCACATCCACGTATGAGACAGGATTTTCAGCCCTTATTTTTTATATATCCTCGTGTGAGATTTCTTTTCGAAGCCCCTTTTCAACCCTAATTATTTTTTTTATATGCCCATGTGTGAGACCGTATCCTTTCTTTTTCAACCCTAATTATTTTTTACTCGTTTACGTGAAGGATCGTATTTTCAACCCTCTGCAGCCCTAATTAAGGTCTTTTTGTTGCTGCTAACTGTATTTGGGGTCAGGTCTTGGCTAGCTTAGGTGTATAATAAACCTGGAGCTAGGGATAAGTCTTAGAGTTTGGTGCTGGGCTGGAGCTAGGGCTGAAGCTTAGGGTCACTGGAGCTAGTTGAGCTTAGGGTTGAACCAGGTCTTGGTTTAAAAGCTGTATTTAAGGCTTAGAGATATTTTTATCTTATAGATCGTTTTTCTTGTTTTTTCTCAGTTCAGGCATTTATAAATAGATCTTTTCAACGACTTAATTTGACCTTTGACCCTGGAAAGATACTATAAAAAATGTACATGTGAGTGCATTCATTATGCTAAGAAAAAAATTTCATTAAAAAATATTTCAATTAATACATTGATACGAGCTTACAATAGCATACTTATTTTACCTTGAGAAACAGTATTGAGCATGTTATATATGTAATTTTAACGGTGTTTATACAAACTTTTTCAGTACCATTATTAACAGGTATTAATGTTTACCTAATACTATAATTCTGATATGGATGGTTGTTTTAAATGTAATTTGTAATAGGCATGTTATTATAAACGAATTAGCTTTAAATTGTTTTACACTCTTTTTTAATTACCGGTTGTAACCTTCTACTTACATAACTTCAACTTATACACGAAATAATAACGACCTTCACGAATTTATATAACCATTGTACTGCATTTTATCTACCTTGAACTCATGTAAAGTTATAAACGTTTTATTTTAATGGAATTATCAGCTGTTCCTAATTGCAAGGTCATTAAAACACACCAGGTAGTATTTCGAAATGTTTATCTAGTGGACTTCTGTAAATGAATCATACAATTAAAAGAAGGCAATGCCCTTGATATTAACAAGATGATCAACACCTTTGATTTAAAACTTAATTATGAGAATCACACAGGACAGAATAGACTTTGATAGTAATCTTTAAATACATTTTTTATTGTTATATTTCAGATTTTATATGGGTATAGTTAAAATTATTTTTCCAAGGACGTTAAACGTCTGCCCTAGTTTTAACAATAAGCGTTTATACCGTAATGAATAATAATTCGCATAGCTAAAAATAAAAATTAAGATTATTACATTTCTTTTAATGCCAATTTTTGCGTCGTATGTACAAATTATGTTATTACCTAACTTCACCTTAAACAATAAGTCTTTTGTTAAAAGATAAACATCATACCTTGAGAAACAAGTTGGCCTTGAAGTTAGTTAGTCATTGGTTTTGAAGACGACCTTGAAGCTAGCTGTAAGTCCTGTTTTGAAGTTAACTTGAAACAAGCTTGTGCGTGACCTCGGACTATAAAATGTACATTTGAGTGTATTGGTTTATGCTAATAAAATGTTATTAAAGATATTTTCTATTAACACATTAATACGAAATTACAACAGCGTACTTATTCTACCTTGAGAAACACCTATGAGAGACAAGTTGGCCTTGAAGTTAGTTAGTTATAGGTTTTGAAGTCTACCTGAAATTAGTCTTGCATGACCTCACTATAAAATGTACATGTGAATGTATTGGATTATGCTAAGAAAAAGGTTAACGATATTTTATATTAATACATTAATACGAAATTACAATAGCTACTTATTCTACCTTGAGAAACACCTATGAGAAACAAGTTGACCTTGAAGTTAATTAGTCATAGGTTTTGTAGATAACCTTGAAGTTATCCTTGTGAATTTTTAATGACTTAATTGACCTTTGACCCTGTAAAATACTATAAAAACGTCCACCAGGGTTTGGTTAATTTAGTTCTTGTTTTGAAGAGCATAGCTATGGAATCTTTCTCAGTTAATCATATTTTGAGATTATTCAGTGCTGGTGTGTTAACCGACGAGGGTTTGAAAAACGCGTACAATATTATCACTTATAAAATGTTGTGCGAAAATGACACTATCGATTCGGTGGATGTTTATAATAATTTTGTTGAAGCTGTAGAACGAGTTGGTGGAGTGTAAGTATATATTTTGTTTTTTATTTTTAAGTTTTTAATTATTATTTTTTATAGACCTGCTCAAGTAAATCTAGAGGAGGTGTTTGATGAGATTATGGAAACTTCCGCTGTGGAGGATTTGATAACGGTATGTCTTTTTTAATTTTCTATTGTATTACTGAACGAGTACATTACAGCAAAGCCAATCGGGCTCAGGCCTGCAGCAACAGGCCGGACCATCCTCAAGGTTCAACCATATTAATATAGTGGGGAATCAAATAGTAAATTTATTAAAAATTTAATACAACGTGTAAAACGCTACGGTTTAACTTCAATGACGAGACGTGCAAGGATAATCCCTTAATGTGGCTACAGGTAAAATATACCATTTTTACTAAACATTTATCTAATACACATATTTACAGAGCACCTTTGAGGAACTGTACTCATATATTGTAAAGGATGCGGCTCCTTCAGACCGTGTAGGGATAACACTAAGGAACCCGAACTTCCCAGATAAACCAGTTGGCTTGTCGTTCAGAAGAGTGGACCAGTTGTCGGTGAAAGTGATAATGTCGCTGTTGGAAAAGGTAATGCAGAGCAATGCTAGTTTTTTCTCAAGTGACTTGTTAGCTTTAAACGTGGATAGAGTGGTTGTGCCTGTAGGCTATGGGCGCAAAAACTTGACGGACTAAAATTTGCAGACTTTTGTAAAGCGAAACCAAGGGTTTATTGTTGTACCATCAACAATTAACGAAAATAATTGTTTAGCTCGCGCTCTAGTCATAGCTATTGCGTTTAAATAACGATATGCGCCATGTATGGAAAGGCTTACTTCAAGAACGAGCTACAGCTTTGCCAGAACAGCGGTGTAGATCTTAGCCAGGTGGTAGTTACGAGCACATCAAGCATTTCAAAATCATTTAGATTCATATACCATTGTAGTTTATAATTCGCGTATAGGTGATTCTGTTTATTTTGAGGGCCCTAGGGAATCAGCTAGAGTAGTTTTAAATTTAATATTAGAAGACGAGCACTATAACGTCATCACCAGCCTAACTTCAGCATTTACTTGCAGTTATTACTGCGAACAATGTAAAAACGGTATAATGACAAAAAAGACCATGTAAATGTATGTACCAGTGCCCAGCGTGTCATCAAAACCACCTTGCTATTCAAAACCCGAAAATGTTGCATGATTGCAAGAGAGATTTTATGGTAGTGAATGTCTTAAAAACACAAGGACGCTAAAATATGTGAAAAACTGCGCAGATGTTTAAAATGTCTTAAAACAACTGAAGTAAAGGGTAAACATAGATGCGGATACAGTCGCTGCCCACATGCATGAGCGAAAACCTATCGGTCATCTTTGCTACATGGCCGTTAACAAGCTCGACGTAACAGCGGTAATGGTAAACCATCTATGTTTATCTTTTACGATTTGAGTGTATGCAAGAAAAAGTGTGTGAGGGTACGAATGATAGGTTTCTGCATGAGCCCAATCTATGCGTGGCCGCGAATGTTTGCTCTGTCTGTATCAAACACGCTGACAATTTAGATGAGCAGTGCTCAGTATGTAGTAAAAGAGTGCACATTTTCAAGGAAAACCCAGTTGAATCCTTCTTGTCATATGTTGCCGAGAGAGCAAGAAAATTTAAAGTTACATGCATCGCACATAACATGAAGGGGTACGATGGGTGTTTTGTGCTCAGATGCATGTTAACTAATAATAATCAGTGGAGACCTAATGTCATCTGCAACGGCTTAAAACTAATTTCTATTCAGTGTGGTGATATTAGATTCATTGACTCTTAATTTTATCCCGTCACCGCTATCGGCATTTCAAAAACCTTCAATTTCCCGAGTCCAAGGGTTATTTCCATATCTCTTAATACATCCGAGAACCAGAATTACGAGGTCCTTGCCAGCACTGGAATATTATTGTGCAGATCAGATGTCCTGGTGATCGACAAAACTCTTAGACTGGCACACGGCCCAGAGTAATTATGTTTTAAGATGAGTGAGGAGATTGAGAATATTGCCTGATGGATGTTAAGATCCTCGTTAAAGGTTGCATAGCTTCTGGTCCATTCACGACCCAAAATAAAGTCGATCCGTTCGGAGGCACCACTATTGCTAGCGCTTGCAATAAAGTGTTTCGTAGACGTTTCCTCAGAGAAAACACTATAGGACTTATTCCTAAGGCGGTTATAGACGTGCCGACAATCAATCCAAAATAGCAATACAATGGTTACGTTGGGTGGAACATTCTCAGCAAGTAACCATACAGCACGCAGGAAAAGCTCGCGAGTTTAGAACACCTGAAGGTGTTAAGGTCGACGGTATTGTGCTGAGTCAAATACCGTTTTTGAATTTCTTGGTGTTACTGGCACGGTTGCGAGGAATGTTTCAATCAGGCCAACATGGACCCTAAACTCGGTGTAAGCACCTCTATGCTTGCACGGAATGAGAACACGGTGCGCGGTCTCAATTTATACGCGAGCGCGTTATAATCTTGTGGAGATGCGGAATGCGATTTTAAAAACAAATACTCGTTAATGATGAATTGAGAACGTTTATTCAAGGTTTAGGCAAACAAGATGATGAACCCTTAAATCCACGTGACGCGTTTTACGGAGGTCGCACTAATGCTAGTAAGCTTTATCACGAATGTGACGGTATTACTGAGAAAATAATGTATTACGACGTGTGCTCATTATACCCTTTTGTAAATAAATATTGTAAATATCCTATAGGTCATCCGAAAATTCATGTAGGGTTAGAATGTAACAACATTTCATTAGACACGGTGGAGGGTTTAGTTAAATGCAGAGTACTACCACTCTAATCTCTACCTTTAAAAATGCACGGTAAACTGATGTTTGTGTTGTGTAAGACGTGCGGTGTTGAGCTAAATCAAGGGGTGTGTGGACATAGTGAAGCCGAGCGCAGTTTCGTTGGAACATTTGTAGCTGACGAACTGCGTAAAGCTATCTCTAAAAACTATAAAGTCCTTGATGTTTTTGAAGTTTGGGAATACGAGGTAACCACGTATGACAGAGCAACTAAACAGGGTGGGTTATTTAGCGGTTACATAGATAATTTCCTGAAACTAAAACAGGAATGTTCAGGGTGGCCTAGTCATTGCACATCAGAAATCGAGAAGGCTCAATACATAACTGAATATTATGAGAAAGAGGGTATTGAATTAGACATGGATAATATTAAGAAAAATCCCGGTTTAAGGTACCTGGCCAAACTTATGCTGAATTCTTTTTGGGGTAAGTTTGGTCAGCGTGAGAATTTAACGCAGTGTAGTATTGTATCTGAACCAAAAGACTTTTTCAAATTACTCACAGATCCATTGGTTCAGGTACAATCCATAATACCTATTAACGATAACGTTGTAATGGTGAATTGGGATAGACCGGAGGGAGAGGGTGAGCCACAAAAAACTATTAATGTGTCCATAGCCGCATACGACTGCTCATGCAGTTTAGAGCTATAAGTTACTTGGAGAAACTAGACCGCCGCGTTCTGTATTACGACACAGACAGTGTGATATTTGTCGCAAAACCCGGCGACTGGAACCCAGCATGTGGGGATTTCCTTGGCCATATGACCGACGAGCTGGAGACGTACGGTGATGGGAGCTATATAGCCGAATTTGTTAGTGCTGGACCCAAAAACTATAGTTATAATGTGTTTTCAACCAGTGACAAAACAATTAAATCTGTGTGTAAAGTAAAAGGCATTACCTTAAATTATAAGAACTCGCGCGTTATAAACTTTGATGCGATGAAAGATATGGTACTTAGTAATAGTAAAGACTCTTTGTTTGTATACAATGACAGAAAAATTGTTAGAGATAGTTCCTACAATGTGATAAGTAGACCTGAATCTAAACAGTATAGGATAAGTTACTCTAAGCGACGTAGAATAGAAAATTTTGATACTCTTCCATTTGGATATAAAGAATAAAACAGATAAACAGAGAGAATTATTTTATTTATAGACGCCAATGCCCTATCCTGATACATACTACAACTCTGTTTTCGCTTTTCGTGTTTGTAAAATTCTGGTTCGCGTTTTTCGTGCTACCGATTTCTTGTGTTAAGGAAATCTTTGTTTTCGTTTTTTCGTGCCGGTCATTTTCCTTGTTTCCATTTTGTGTGTTTGCATATTTCGGGTTTTTCGTTTGGTGTGTTTGCGTGTTTTCGTTTTTCGTTTCGTGTGTTTGCAGATTTTGTATTTGTATGTTTGAGTGTTTTTTGCGTTTGAGGCTTGAGTTTGTGTCCGTGCTTGTGGTTATGAAGTGAGATAAGCGAGAGAAGTGCAAGAGAGAGAGAGAGAGAGACGAGATCGCGTCAGCTTCTATTACAGAACTATATTCGCACAATGTCTAAAGGTTACCTGCATCCTCAGTAAATTCTCTGTAGATTTACGCATAGTTTCTTTACAGCGGTACCTTATTAGCTTTAATGCAAAACTCTTAGAAGTCAGACGTAACTTGTTTTATTTGTTCTAGATATTTTATCCATTCAGCCACAATGTGTTTATCTATCATCCTTAAACAGCTCGCTGATAAAAGACCTTCTTAATGGAATTATTTCTGAGAGACCATGTGTAAAATTTAGCTTAAATCTGAAATAAATAGCATAGGGTGATAATTAATCCAAAATATATTTTAAATATTTTTCGAAATATTACTTGCACGTGAATTGTTTTTTTTGTAAACAATTCATTATTAAAAGAAAATCAGCACGATGTAAATTAAAGCAAATGTAATAATTCAAATTTATAATGATTATGCAGCTTTTACTAAACTGAAAAATACAGCGGTATATTCTGTCAACAATCTTATATCAGGTGATACTTTTTATTCTGGGTATAGATTTTAATATAAATGTTGAATATACAAATATTTTGAAATATCATCTGTATGCGAATATTACAAGGTTAGTTTAAACAACCTTCATACATTAACAAACGACCTTTCAATAGTCTATAACACCATTATAGTAACTCGCATTTATTTACAGTAATAACCATATAAATTATTTACGCTTCGTATTAATGACTCTATTAACTATTGAAAGGTCGTTTGTTAAAGTATGCAGTGAAGGTCGTCTTAATTACTTGTAGAAGGTTATAACATACAAGTGAAATTTAAAAACAATTTAAAGCTAATTCGTTTATAATAACATGCCTATTACAAATTACATTTAAAACAACCATCCATATCAGAATTATAGTATTAGGTAAACATTAATACCTGTTAATAATGGTACTGAAAAAGTTTGTATAAACACCGTTAAAATTACATATATAACATGCTCAATACTGTTTCTCAAGGTAAAATAAGTATGCTATTGTAAGCTCGTATCAATGTATTAATTGAAATATTTTTTAATAAATTTTTTTTTTCTTAGCATAATGAATGCACTCACATGTACATTTTTTATAGTATCTTTCCAGGGTCAAAGGTCAAATTAAGTCGTTGAAAAGATCTATTTATAAATGCCTGAACTGAGAAAAACAAGAAAAACGATCTATAAGATAAAAATATCTCTAAGCCTTAAATACAGCTTTTAAACCAAGACCTGGTTCAACTAAGCTCAAAGCTCCAGTTGACCTAAGCTTCAGCCTAGCTCCAGCCCAGCACCAAACTCTAAGATTATCTAGCTCCAGTGTTTCAACCCCAAAGTACAACTAAGCTAGCCAAGACCTGACCCCAAATACAGTTAGCAGCAACAAAAGACCTTAATTAGGGCTGCAGAGGGTTGAAAATACGATCCTTCACGTAAACGAGTAAAAAATAATTAGGTTGAAAAAGAAAGGATACGGTCTCACACATGGGCATATAAAAAAAAATAATTAGGTTGAAAACTTCGAAAGAAATCTCACACGAGGATATATAAAAATAAGGGCTGAAAATCCTGTCTCATACGAGGATGTGCTAAAATAGGTGAAAAACACGTCCTACGTAAGCGAGTAAAAATAAGTGAAAATCCGGTCTCACACGTGGATGCAAAAATAAGGGTGGAAAATGCGCTCTCACAAGAGGGTATATAAAAATAAGGGTTGAAAATCCGGTCTCACGTGGATGTAAAAATAAGGTGGAAAAACCGTCCCCAGTGGGCGGGCTTGTGACGTCAAAATCCAAGATGGCGGCGCAAGTGGTTATCGTAGAAATACAATTTCTTCGATCCCAAGAAATTGAAAGCCAAATTGATTGGTCACATGTAAACGAGGAGGATATAATACATGAGCAAGATTACGAATCTCTATCTAGTAATCTCGGTATTTATTACAATTGGGAATTGCTTAAAGGATATGAGAATTTTGAAAACTGTTATGATAGAAAACTACAACTGTTGTTCGTGTACATTCAATGCCCATAACATAGAGGAACTATTCGATTTGAAGGATATAATAAGCTATAGATTGGAATTTCTTGAATCTTACAATCTGGCCTGTTTCTATGAAAATTCATACGGCAAGTGGTTGACTACCGTCGTTTTCGTGAGAAGGAATTCGGTGATGATGACATTTATAAAGACATTGATGATGTTATAAATGCCAAGTATAATATTAATTCACATAACACTGTATGCTTAATGGAAATATTGTACTATCGCCCTGCCTATCTAATGTATAGCATTTACTAAAATAAAGTTTTACACGATTTTAGGTATAAATACCCTACCCTATCCTCAAGGTGAACAATGATAGTAAGAAGCGGAAGAGTGCAGGTGGTTTAGTGAATACGCTAATCAATAAACTACCGGTGGAATTGCATTTACCCGGTTACCAGTATTGTGGTCCTGGTACAAAATTAGAGAAACGACTAGCACGCGGCGACCCCGGTATTAATCAATTAGATGCGCAGTGCAAACTGCATGATATCAGTTATAGAGACTACCAAGATTTAGAAAGTCGACATAGAGCAGATAAAATTTTAGAAGAAAAAGCTTGGGAACGCTTTAAATCAGCAGACGCAACATTAGGTGAACGAGCTGCAGCTTTAGCAGTCGGTACCACCATGAAGGCAAAGAGAAAATTTGGGATGGGGTGTCGGTCCAAGAAGAAGAAGAATGGTGAAAGTTTATTGCATGTACGGAAAACAATAGCTAAAGAAATGAAGGCTAACGGAGATTTCACCGACACAATAAAGTCAGCACTGTCAACGGCAAAACGTGTAGTAAAAAGGTTGGGGGGAAAGAAAAACATTAAAGTTCCTAGAGTAATTCCCTTACCTAAACAAGGAGGTGTTTTGCCATTTCTTATTCCGTTATTCGCAGGATTATCAGCAATCGGTGCTTTAGCTGGCGGTGCATCGGGAATTGCCAAAGCAGTCAATGATGCAAAAATGCCAAAAATTGCAAGAGGAGACATCGCGCCATAATCGTATGATGGAATCGATCGCTGGTGGCGCATTCTATCTAAAACCATACAAATCTGGAGGTGCATTATACTTAAAACCGTTTCCAAAAACTGAGTAGATTACCCGAAAGAGCGTTAACAGATATTGATTTAAAGAAATACACAAAAGGTGTACCATACTTTAGGGTATTTTTATGAGAGATAGCCTGCCTAAATTACCACAGAAAATGAATCTGAATCATCAACTTAGATAGTCAGAGTGGACCGGTACACATTGGGTTTGCTACAAAAGCGTGGTGAAAAGGTATGGTATTACGATAGTTTCGGTAATCTTCGACCACCAGTTGAAGCGATTAACTACTTTCGGGGATGTAAAATTTATTATAATTACAATCAAGATCAGGAATTTAATAGCATTATTTGCGGGCACCTATGCCTACAATTTCTATATAAATAATCGACATAACCTTAAATTTTCTCAGTTATGTCAATAACATTCAGTTTAGAAGGTGTTGGTAACATAGCTAGCTGCAACTTCTACCCACCGATAGAGCTAGATTTGGAGAAGAAATACGTTGTTGGATTGGTGGGATTTTACGGTGCAACAGCATTAGAAACATTTATACGGGCAACGATAGATTTTATTTTAGAACAAATTCATCTCATTTGCGAGTGATTAATATTCCACACGGTGCCTATGAGTTAGATGAAATTAGTGCTTACTTGAAATCAAAGATACCCACAGAAAAATTTTTATTAGGGCAAACAACAATACGCTTAAGTGTGAGATAAACAGTTCATTTGAGATCGATTTTACTAAAGAGATAGCATTGGCCGCATGCTCGGGTTTGAGCCTAGAATACTAAAAGCGAACGTTCTCCACACATCTGCGTTAGACATCCAAATAATTAAACACACTAATCTGCATGTGGAGTGCAACATTATAAAGGGATCTTATCGAAACGGTAAACCTGCAAAGGTAATATACGAAATTGACGTTTCCGTACCCTCGGGCTACCGTTTGGATAAAGTTCCAACCAACACCAATATTTAGAAATAAACACAGACATAATCAGTAATATAACAATCAAATTGACAAATCAAAAGGGTGATTAATAGACTTTGGTGAAAGTGAACCATTCACGGTACGCTTAGAACTAAAAGAACATGGGTCTGCGAATTAATCACAGGACAATTCCATACAAAAGACCCAATCAACCCTCATTGCAGTTAACATCTGCAGAGAAATACTTTTAACATCAATTGGATTGAAAGTTCTGAGTGAGCAAACCATTAAACGTGTTTCAAAGCGTACATTTTAATAGAATTAATGTATCTCTAAGAAATGTTAAATTTATTGAATGAAGTTTACTTTAATGTCTATCTCTTTTACACAATGATATGTCTCGTACACACACACGCATCGCAACCTGAAATTATTGTATCACTCTGAATGTATTCATCTAAAATATGCAATGTTTTATTGAACAATGGGTTTTCTTTGTTAATAATAGCATTTGCATTCTTAAAAATTTGTAGGAATGTATAAAAAAAATTCAAGCTAATAAAGACTTTCTTTGTATAAAACACACACACACACATCTGCATTCTTAAAAATTATTTTTAATAACTTTAAAACTTGCCAAAACTACATCGCATAATTAGTAATATAATAATTAATGAAAATGAAAAAGGTTTCGCTATAAATAACAATAGGTTTGCATTCAAAAGTATGTAATTTAAAAAATGCAATATTTAATGTGAACAAGGATTTTCTTTGCATAACAATGAAAGCTTTTATAGTGCCTTCTTGAAAAATATAAAGTAAACAAACTGTAAAAGGGATAATTAATAACAATTAATTTAAAAGTTTGAAATTTATATAAAAGACATCATCCCTTTAGTAAATCTTTAATTACTCATCAACCCTCATTGCATCTACACAATGACCGAATCATTAAACATCTTTCAAAACGTACATTTTGATGATGCTATAATTAAATCAGATATTCACACCTATCTTCCGTATGGCTCTTCTAAGTATGGACCTTCCGAAGAAATACGCATTTTAATTCAAAGTCAGGATCTAATTACAGCTACTTATGATAGTTTTCTGTACATAGAAGGTAAGCTGAAGAAAGAAGATGAAGGAAAATCATGCAACTTAACCAATAATTTCCCCAACTTCCTTTTCGAAGAGATTCGTTATGAGTTAGGCGGTCAAAGAGTGGACGTTTGCCGAAATCCCGGCATAACATCTACACTTAAAGGATATATTTCTTATACGACAAGCAAGAGCAAAGCATTAAGCCATTTGGGGTGGTCACCAAAGAATGAGGAACCATTACAAGTAGAATTCAATGAGGAAATGGCGAAAAATCCTTTGCAGTATGCATACCATTGAACCACATATTTGGAATAATGGAGGATTATCGTCAAGTGATCGTGAATATGCGTCAAGAGTTGATTTTAATTCGATCTAGAAGCGATACAAACTGCTACTATGGTGACGTTGATGCGGAAATAACCCTAAATAAAATTCAATGGAAAGTACCACACTTAACCCTTAGTGATGCCGCGAAACTGAACTTGTTTGAAGGAATAAATAAGAATTCTATTTTACTGTTCCATTTCGTCAATGGGAGTTATATGAATTACCTGCTTTAAAACAAGCAACCTCTGATATATGGCCAATAAAAACGTCAACGCAACTAGAAAACCGCGCTGGATAATTGTTGCATTCCAACAAGGTAAAAGGTACACAAAGTCTGCAAGAGCCGGAAATTTTGATCACATTAACATCAGGAACCTTAAAGTACATCTGAATTCCGAGTATTATCCCTATGAAGCAATGCATTTGAACTTCAGTGCTAACCAATACATACCTGCCTATCGCAATTTTTGAACTTCCGATGTGACTACTATGATGAAGATAATACAGATGCGTTATTCAACTACATCGAATTCAAGTCATGTCCAGTATTTGTAATGGACTGTTCTAAACAGAATGAATCCTTAAAAAACTCAACAGTAGACATCAAATTAGAAATGGAATCTCTAACACCTTTCGATGATGGAATCGTTACCTATGGTCTTATTCTCCACGATGCTATTGTGCAGTACAACCCACTCACCGGAGAAGTGAAAAATTATAATCTGTATTATATAAATAAAAATGTTGTTATTATTCGTTTAGTTTCATTTCATCCATCAAAGATGAAAGTAGTTGCGCAGAAACAAAACTTCCAATTCAAAATCATGACTTTGATGAAAAGTCTGGTACTTCAAAACATGGTGATTTACTTCCTAATAGTATACGTGGCATTATATGTGGCCCCTCCAACTGCGGCAAAACAAACGCAATGATTAGTTTGCTTACTGAGAAAAACGGTTTGAAATTTAAACATGTATACGTATACTCCAAGTCATTAAATCAAAACAAGTACAAACTTTTACAGGAAATCCTACTTCCGATAAAGGATATAGGTTACTTTACGTTCAGTGATAATCAAGATGTGATTGAGCCGAATTGTGCAAAAGCAAACTCTATCTTTATCTTTGATGATATCGCCTGTGAAAAGCAAAATAACATAAGGGCATATTTTTCTATGGGTAGACATAACGATATTGATTGTTTCTATTTGGGTCAAACTTACAGTAAAATTCCAAAGCAATTAATTCGTGACAATGCGAATCTAATTATATTATTTGAGCAAGATGAATTAAACCTAAAACATGTGTATGAGGATCATGTAAGCCCCACCATAAGCATGACATTGTTTCGGGATATGTGTTCAAAGTGCTGGATAGATCCGTTTGGGTTCATAGTCATAAATAAGGATGCTGAAGTCAATAATGGTCGCTATAGGAAAAGGTTTGATGAATATATAATACCTTAGCCTGATTTCAGTGGTTTAGTAGTTACACATCCGTTTAGGTATTAACAGCCATTTTGCTACAATGGATAATAAGGAGATGATATTAAAGCGAAAAATTATTCAGGCTCGTAAAATAATACAGCAGAAATACAACAGTCTTAAAACTGCCCGCATTGATAATGAAAGAACGTTTGAAAGTACTTATAAACCTCTAATAGAACCCCTAACTGAAATAGCGAATAAAATGCATCCTGATAAGAAAACAAAGGAGTCCGTTAAACCCAAAAACTCGCCTTTGTTCATATTTCGAAGAAAACATGCTACTACTAGCCCACCACACTTCCTTTCACCAAGGAAGACAAGCCCCCTAGCTCAACTTCCGCTGTTTCAAATAAATCCCCCTCCTCGTACACCACCTTTTCTAGAAACATCTGTTGTAGGAGAGATTACTACCGACGAAGAAGAACCTCTTAGTATCACAGATGATTCCTGTAATGAACCCATCTCTGAAGAATTTCTCGAGCAGTACCACGAATTACCTCGTATATATGTTGAACGTATTATGAGGGATCTTGAAGGTGCTATTGATCACACTTATGGAGTCCACTACGACGCCAAAACAGACAAATGGGCAATTGGTAATACCCCCATCACAATTAAAGGAAAGGATATGATCATTAATGGTGTCACGTATAAAGAGACTCCAGGTTTATATGATCTGCTTATTATGAATGAACCCGATTTAAATCTAGTAAATTCAAAGGATAGAAAGAATTATAAACGTATTTTAGCAGCTACGAATGTTGCAAGGCGAGATTATGATGTAAGTGGACAGATTCGAGGAAGCCGCAGCAAAAGTATACACAAATAATTAAACCCTTGCTGTCATCACCTTCAACTCAGGGAGGTGGAGCTATGTTTTTAAGGAATTAACAAACAGGCCGATTGAATATAAGTATTGGAATGATGTACATGAACTAATTCGTGATCTAGAAGTATTGTGGGCAGAAAAATTGGCTGGAAACACCGGTGTCGTAAACGATATAATATCAATTGTAGAGGAATTGTATGAAGATGGATACATTGAAAGACCAAACACTAGTTTTCTGAACAATATAAATCAGACTGCATTGATGTCGACATATCATAACTAAAATGCCTCTTGATAAATTTGGACGGTCACATGCCCAGTATCAATTTAAGAAATTAACCCTCAGTTTCAACTTATTGATGATAATCAATTCGATATCGAGAATAAGAGACTCAGCAATGTTGCCAACCCATAGATCCTCAAGATGTCATCACCAAGCAATACTATTTATCGACAAGGTTGAATTTGGATGGAAACCGTTTGACCCAGTTGGCGGATCCGGAAGAAGATGGTGATGCTATAAGTAAAGGATACCTTGATTTTTGTCTGCAAGCAATTCAGAAAGCTGTTAAAGGAACTTTAACGCTTATCTAGTGTTGGAGGAAAAACTACATCAACTTAAAGAAATTGTGGATCATGTCCAAATTACAACTCGTCAATGAATTGCACAAACCCGCAAGAAAAATTTTAAACGAAGGCGCACAATAATTAAGGGATATGATGACCTCTGGCAAGCAGATTTGGCTGAATTTAACACATATGCCAAACAAAATAAGGGCTACAAGTATATTTTAGTAGTTATTGACTGTTTTTCGAAATACTTGTGGACCAAAGGATTAAAAACAAAACGGGCTTGAAGTTGCCAAGGCCATGCAGGCAATCTTCAAAACGGGCGGAAACCTTCCAATTTGCAGACAGATGCAGGAAAAGAATTCTACAATGAGCATTTCACTAAACTAATGCAGCGTTATGGAGTCAACCATTACTCCACCTATAGTACAAAGAAGGCAGCAATTGCGGAACGAGTGATCAGGACCGTTAAGTCTGCCCTATACAAGTCATTCAGCCTACAGGGTAAATATAAATGGATTGATACAATTGACACCGTAACGATGGATTATAACAATCGTAAGCATAGAACTACAGGAATGAAGCCCAAAGATGTCGGTAATCATACAAAGCTAGAGGCTTACACTCACATAAAAATAGTTGATAGGAATCGTTATTGTGTGGGTGACATAGTACGAATCAGTAAATTTAAAAGTATTTTCGCTAAAGGATACACCCCAATTGGTCAAGTGAACTATTCAAGATTGTGAAAGTTTGCATTACTAACCCAACCACCTACATGTTGGAGGACATGAAAGGATCACCTGTACTGGGAGGCTTTTATGAACATGAATTACAGAAAACAAAGCATCCGGATGTGTACCTTGTGGAAAAAGTGCTTCGCTCCAAGAATAACAAGTTATTCGTAAAGTGGTGGGATTGGATGAAAGATCATGGATCAATAAAGACGATTTAGTTTATAATATAGCTGTAGGCATTGTAACTTTTAGATGAATTAAAACCACATAAAAATTATAATTGTATTTATTTAAATATTACATCATCTTATATAGTAAACCTAAAGTATTTCTATAATCGTTTAAATTACTAGACGGCCATATTCCCGAATCTGGTCCACATCTCCATCCCAAGCAGGAATCACCTTTCTCAATGTTTTCCAAAATCCAGCGGTAAATTTTGTGGTGTTCCTCATTTTCCCACGGTTGAAACTTATATGTAATGTTTTGTTCTAACAATACTTCAATTAAAATAGTGAGGCACTTGTAATTAGCATAATATGCTGCTGTCTCGATACATTCACTTATAATAGAAGTGTCTTTATAAACAATATTTTGTACGCTAGCATTTGTACACAATGAATCACCCCATAATAACTTGTATATGTACATTTTAAGGGTATGTCACCAAGTAAATTCATGCCATCTAAAATCCTATTTACATCATTAGAGGTTAACGAACCTTTATCGGTACACAAGTTCGTAAAACTTTTAATGGTATTGTCTAAGCTAATTTTTCTATCAAATAATGTCTTAATAATTACTGCATTTGCACACTTTGAGTTTATAGCACACCAGTTAAAACACTCATCGGGAATAACAATATTTTGCAATATATTCAATATAAATGTATAGTTTTCAGGAGAGGTCAAAGAACGCTTCAGGTACTTTTTGTAGATTTGATCACTACTGCACTGCAGCTCTTCCTGCAAGCTGTCCTGAAGACTGCTCATTGTTTACTGAAAGTACCCCAGGGTCTAGTATCAGTGAAATCAAAATTTACTAAGCGTTTATCATCATAAGGATTGAGTATGACTTTATTTTGTTTAATGGTAAACACATCATGTTTCTTTGATCTTATGAGGTGTTGATAGCGCCTTATTACGCCACCATCAAATAAAACCTGTTTATAATCATTAATAGTGATCTGCCTCACACTTGCGTGGGTAGAACCCTTTGATTTTTACAACCTTTTCATCAACCGCGTAAGCATACATTTTGCACGAAGTCCTACAAATTCAACCATAATTTTGCCATGATTTTCATCTTTCATTAAGCCGGGGACCTTTTTATTTACTAATGGGAGTCCAAAGATGTTGTCGGGACTATAATCAGATGTATCGAATTTATCAATGTCCTCTTTAATACATTCATAGATATCGGGAACCGAAAAGGCGTATATGAGACTATCCGTATCCGTGTACAAGAGCTTAGCACTATTATGGAACTTGGGTAGCGTGTAACCGTAATGAAAATTATATAAAAAAGTTTTTGAAACGTCTAAAACACTGAATCCTGCATATATAGGTTTATTAAAATATACTTCAAGCTTATTCATTTCAATGATAAGCATATCATTGTCAAATATTGTACAACTATGAAAATTTGGTTTTGATATGTAAGCGAGCACCATAGCGACCCTCCCATTTCGTTACTAGCCGTATGTCCTTATGCTTACGTACATTTTCCATCAGCTTCCGAAAACACTATTAATCATTAATTTATAGAAATTTTTATCGAATTCATTTTGAGATTGCTGACGCATGGCTGTATTTAAATCTATATATTTTTTAACCATGGGGACTGTTTAAAACGTAATATGCGGTGTACTTTTACCAACTTCAATCCATATTTTAAATATACTTTTAAATTTCTGTAATGAATTACATAATTACGTCTTGGATACAGGGTAAGCAGTAATTTTTTCATTTTGGAATCAGGCGTGGTGGAACCATATGTTCGGGTGCCAGCGGTAGATCACTGTGACTCTCATGTAATTCTATAGGATAGTCTAAATCACACTCGACTATATAACCAATTTCCGAATCATCAGAATGGTTTATTAAATCTAAACTTTCAAAATTAGCTTCATCAACAAAAGAAAAATCGCCAAATGGTAGAAATTCTGACATGGCGGCTCCATATAAATTATTCACGTCGTAGTACATTAAATACACACTTTCGGAGGTGGGATCAAATTTTTCCCCATGTACTTATTGTTAGCTTTAGCATACCGATTTGAACATTGAGCTACACCACCTCTAATCCCTCTTTCAATAAACATTAACATATCAATGTCTGTAAATAATTCTAACTTTACTTGTGTAATTTTAAGCATAGCATCGAATGCTAAACCGGGAGCTGTATAATAGTGTAGAGGATCAAGGTCGTAAGTACTTAAACAAGTTTGCCTAAAGTTTTCGAAAATATCTGCTAAAAGTAGAACGTCTGTTTTAGATACAAATCTGAGTACTCCCTAACGATTTAATACTAAATTTGTTCCAAACGTTAACCGCATGCGCAAAACTCTCATCACTGATTCCCTCATTATTAAGATGACTGAAAAATGCTTCTTGGGAGGAGCGTGGTCTCATTCAATTTATCCCACGTATCAATATACTCATAAGGAAACACACCTTTGCGAACTACTAGAGAAAATTCTCCTCATTGTTGCAACTAGCGCGGGAAATAATTTTTTACTATCCTCCAAATAGTCTGACAACTTTTCAATACTACTACTCATAAATCTGAAAGAGTCAATAAATCTAAACTTAATTTTGGTGCCTTCCATTACCTTCGTAAAGAGATATATCTTTCTTTGTTTATGGGTAGCAGTGAAATCAAACCGGGAACACTAGCCAATTCTCTAATGATGAAATGAGAATCATAACCTGATAAATTATGGAACACAACTGGCAGAATGTGGAGTCTGTATAGTTTAGGTTACATGCCTGGTGCGCTGCCCCCGAAATGCTCCGTAAGATGATTATGGTCTCTAACTTTTATATCAGATTAGTAAATGGTTTCGACAAATGTGACAAATCGTGGCGCTTTCAAATTGCTCAACCTGACTGAGACTTAAAGTACCCATTGGAATATTTGATTGATTATTTCGGTAGCCCAATGTGCAATACTTTGAAGCTCGTTAACAAACCATTGAATGCAATCCTTTCCTCTATAAAGCCTAAATCGAGATAAAGAATCATCATATGAACACTTCAAATAGTAAGCAATGCTGAAAGGTGTGTTTTGGAGTGAAATAGAGTATTACTTCGATACCATTTGCACACTTCTCTAAAATACTTTCTAAATCGGCATAAATGACAAATGGACCTTTTCTTGAATGCGAAATTTTGAACTGTAAATTCATTTCCGCTTCGTTAGGTAGCCTAGTAGAGCATTGATTAAGTTGACTGCAATATGTTATGTTTTAAAGCTACATCAGACCAAAAATGTTCAAACATCGGTAACAAATTACTTTCTTATGACCATCCTTTGATATCTGTTTTGAAAATAAAGCTGACATATTTTTAATCCAGTGAAATGGTGTACAGTGTCATCCGCCGAAAGTATTAAAAGATTTATGGGTTCTCTATCGCTTTGCTGATTACTCAATACAAAGGTACAACTTTTTATCATTTATACAGTACAAATTAATTGCGAGGTTGTTTAGTTTCTCAAATTTTTAATCATCCAGCTGAATGGGGAAGTGAATTGAATCTACTTCAAAACATCTCTAAAATGGGATAACTTTGAACCCTTTCTGTATTACGCTGCGGGATATAATGCTGAAACAACGGCCCACAGGAAGCAAAACTCATCGTTATTTTTAACATTAACAACAGCAGCTTTACTGCTATGAAGCGAGGAACTTTAACATAAGTTGAACAACCACCTCTAAATGGGACATAGCTATTAATATTACTTTTAAATGTAAGACTTCATGTACTGCCCAACCGGAATCCTTTCAGAAAACTCCTCTAATTTTATCCGTAACTTATCATACACGTTTTCATTGTACCAGACACGTACATTGGTTGAAATATCAATAACGCAATTTTTGTGGCAAAAGTCTTCAACTCAATACTATGATTTTGGGGTTGCATGAAATTTACAGCCTAAGACCACATTTACCTTTAGCATAGATTGCCTTAACATTAATTTCACCTTACGTGCAAAACTATTATATGTGTTTAGTAAAAAATCAAAGGGTCCTTAATGTTTGACATATTGATTATAATTCCTGTAAGCAGCCTACCATTGAAACATGAGTCTAGGGGTACCAACGTAATTTATGCATACCTTTTTATTGACAATTCCACTACCAACCTTCTCTGAAGCGTTCTTTAACCGTCTCAATCTAACCAGATAGCACTTGAGCAATGCTAAATTGCTTTCAAGCTTAAGCAAGCTTTCATTGGTCTTATAATAAATTTTATGTTTAATTATATCTTGCAATAGCTTGATATTGGTGTTAACTATACGGATGTGCCTGGCAAATTCCTTTTTGTTTTCAATAAGGAACAATACGCTTTGTTAAATTAACCATCTCACTACTACTTGGCATACTCATAGCTAGCAATATGAAGCACACACGTAACAATGAACTTGTAACAAATGCTCTTCACAACGGTTCTAGTCACGATTGTAAAAATATGATGCACAAATTGGTGAGTACTCTTTACGTTTAACAAATTGCTCTTCGGTTTACAATAAAACTTTTAGTTAGGATTGTAAAATATGATGCACACACTGGTGATTAATAATAGTTGCTTTTTACTTTAGGTAATTTGTTGTTGTGACGATTGTAATGTATCGACTGACGTGGGACTGTTCTTTATCTACTTATATAGAGATATGTTCGGGTAAGGTCGGATAAGTTCTCACCTTTTCATAAGCTACGACTCAGCAATGAATCGTCTTTGTTCTTTTACCTTGAAAATTGTAAGCATAGACTTTGAAGCGTCGTCTTTGTTCTTGATTTCCTAGAATTAAGATTACAATTTATTTTTATAACTCGACTAGAAGAATGAATCACTTTTGTTCTTTACCTTGAAAATTGTAAGCATAGACTTTGAACAATGGCTTTTTGATTTCCTGGAATTGAGATAACAATTTATTTCTAACTGAACAATGGATCGTCTTTGTTATCAGAGGTGTGACCTTGTAAGCATAAACTTTAAATCGTTTACAATGGATCGCCTATTCTTGATTTCTCAGAATTTAGATAACAATCTATTTTATAACTCATAAAACAATAGATCGTCATTGTTCTCTCATGACCTTGTAAACGTAAACTTTGAAGCGTTGACAATAGACCACCTTTGTTCTTGATTTCCTAGAATTGAAATAACAATCTATTTCTTATAACTCGACCAGAACAATGAATCGCTTTTGTTCTCTCATCTTGAAAATTGTAAACAGACTTTGAACAATGCATCGTCTTTGTTATTGATTTCTTAGAATTTTAGAAGCTACGACAGAGCCAAAACAATGAATCACCTTTATCAGAGGTGTGACCTTATGAGCATAGACTTTGAACAATGTGCCCCTTCTTGATTTCTCAGAATTGAGATGTGGTCGTAAATGGTTGAAACAGGTACCTGTTTTGGAAACGGATGTTTTAGAAACTACCTGTTTTAGGAAACGGCTACCTGTTTTGAAACGGCTACCTGTTTAGGAACGGCCACCTGTTTTGGGGGGCGTGGCTTTGAAACATGCACCTCAGGGCTCTTGATTTCCTAGAATTGAGATAACAATCTATTTCTAACTGAACAATGAATCGTCTTTGCAGAGGTGTGACCTTATAAGCATTAACTTTAAAGCGCTGACAATGGATTGCCTTTGTTCTTGAAAGAGATGTATTTAGATAACAATCTATTTTTATAAATCAACCAGAACAATGAATCGTCTTTATTCATTTACCTTGAAAATTATAAGCACAGAGTTATTTCAGAATTGAGATAACAATTTATTTTTATAACTCGACCTTTACCTTGAAAATTGTAAGCATAGACTTTGAAGAATACATCGCCTTCATTCTTGATTTTAGAATTGAGATAACAATTTATTTTTATAACTCGACCAGAAGAATGTTCTTTACCTTGAAATTGTAAGCATAGACTTTGAAGCGTTGATAATACATCGCCTTCATTCTTGATTTCCTAAATTGAGATAACAATTTATTTTTATAACTGAAGAATGAATCGCTTTTGTTCTTTTACCTTGAAAATTGTAAGCATAGACTTTGAACAATGGGTCGTCTTTTGATTTCTCAGAATTGAGATAACAATTTATTTTATAACTCGACCAGAAGAATGAATCGCTTTTGTTCTTTACCTTGAAAATTGTAAGCATAGACTTTGAACAATGCATCGTCTTTGATTTCCTAGAATTGAGATAATAATCTATTTCTAACTGAACAATAGATAGTCTTTGTTCTTTCATGTGGCCTTGAAAGCATAGACTTTGAACAATGCATCGTCTTTGTTATTGATTTCTAGAATGACTAAACAATAGATCGTCTTTGTTCTCTGATCTTGAAAGCATAGACTTTAAACCCTTTGTTTCTCAGAATAGGCGTGGCCTTGAAACATGCATAGACTTGTTGATAATGACCTTAGGACTATAATGAGCTTGAAGCGGGGACCTCGAAGACTACCACATAACCTTGAAGAGAGTTACACCTGTGGCCTTGACAGCAGTATTTCCTACGTAGCCTGATGACCTTGAAGAGGCAAGTACAAATTTCCTACCACGTGGTCTGAGGTGACCTCGAAATAGGTAATGTTACCAACCTAGAAATCTAGTGACTTTTGGTTAAAACCGTTAGGATGATGCACATCAAAACACCTTCTAACTGTTCCTGTAGTCGAAAAGTGAGTTAGAAGTGTAGCTATACCACTGATGGTTAGCAGCAAAAATTCAAACCTAGCCAAGGACGGTACTCCTAGTGAAGAGTGTGCCTCGAAGAAAGCGAAACGGACTAGAAATTTCCGACAGCTCTGACTACGAGAAGGAATGGATCCAAAGTAGTTTGGACGTTATCAGCACCGAGAAAGAACACGAAGAGTTTGAAGGCGATGGAATTTCTTTAACCAAGACTGTAATTTTCAAGTTGATGACTTTGTGTTGGTAAAAATTTCGGGCGTACGTGCGTGGGTGCGTGCGTATGTGAATGCGTTTGTGTGTGTCTGTGTGCGTGCGTTTGTGTTTGTTGTGTTGTGGTTGTGCGTGTGTGCGTGCATACGTGCTGCGTGCGTGTTGCGTGCGTTGTGTGCGTGCGTGCGTGGGTGTGTGTGCGTATAAATCAGCCAGGCATAATTTTTTAGAACGTATAGATGACCGCTTAGAAAGAGAATCTGCCTGTATAAAAAAAAGCGCTATTGCATCAGGGTAGAAATGATTATTATTATTTCATCTAATATTTAATTTAGACCTTAATGTTTTTTTTTGCAGCAAATTTTTAAAATATTTGTAAACACATTAATCAACGTGATGTCGACGACTGATTTCTACTTTCCAATTAATATAAATGAAGTTGTATAACTGTTTAATAATAATAAACACATATTAAGAAGCCCGCGAACAGATTCTCGCCTTACAAGACTACGGACTCTTATTAGAATGCAACCCCCCAAAGCATAAATAAATTAGGTCACAGTCTGTAAAAAAAAATGTAATAATAATTATGCAATTTCCTTTGAAAAAACGGATCCTAATTAATAACAGATTAAATCTTTTTATTCTCAGGTGAAAAAATACGATCCCCGCATAAAAAAAATGTCGACTAAGGTGTCCCAAGGGTGACGTCACAAAAAAACAAAATGGCAGCCAAGGTGTCCTGGTTCTACTTAAGTAAATAAGCAACTATAAGTAAACAAATAACTGGAATAACAAAAACTTAGGAAATAATGACTACACAAATAGGAGCCAAGTATAGTTCCACTCCTAAAATTTCATATTTTAGGTAAATACCTAATTACGTAAATGCTTTTAAGACAAACCTGATAGTTTGATGTATATTTGACAATTTCCCACACATGAAAAGACTTATGTAATGTCGCCAAGTATTCTACATGATATTCTTTTGTCTTTCTATGTTTACTTAGGAGGAAGTTAAATTTGACATGATATTGACCAAAATTACTTTTATCCACATCGGAGAATTTGTGTACTTAAAAGTTATTTTCAAAACAAGTCAAAGAGCATCTTTTTTAACGTTATCGAAGTTATAAAGCGACGAAGTAATTGTAGTTACCGAGTGGCAAGCCCTGCAATGCGGAAAGGTATTGGCATTTAGCGGCCCCAGATATACCAATTTTGCGTCATAACTAACTTTGTTTCATTACCACCTTCAGAACCTGTACGAGAGGACGCAGATAGATCTAATTTAGGTTGGCAATTCTGTCCGGTGTTGTCAAGCATTTCTATTAAACATTTGACATAACATAAGTTAAATTTATTATTGTGATAAAATAAACATAACCCTGAAGCTGAATTGACAGTTGTCAAACTGTTATTTTTCAACAATCTGCCTTGATTAATTAATATTAGTCACGCAACTGCTCTAATTCGTGAAAATTACTATAGACATTAGGTTATACGAAATAATTATACAATTTTAGGGAAGGCTCGGACAGTATTGGTGTCGCCACTGTAGTAACCGGGGCCCGTTCTGAGATTGTGATTGGATAAAACGTTGTCACAAAATTTGACCTGAAGTTAGCAGTAATTATACGAAGGTGCTAGTGTTACATTTTCTAGTGTGAGCGTATTAAATCAAATACTACATAGCACTCTATGAATAAGGACAGTAGTAAATGACACTTCTTGATAAGTAACGTTCCCGCAAAACGAATTGAAAAAAAAATGTGATCATAAAAAAAGTAAGTTTGTCTTTAATATTTTTTTAATTTAAGATAACTATTAATTGAATGATTTAGGTTCAAAGTATAGGTTCAGCAGCAAAAAAAAAACGGCAAATATTTCGATGGTCTGTGGAACAAGTAAAGGAAAAGTTACAGGATTACTTCTAATCACTCCAGGTCAATATGGATAGGGTACGGGGTATTATACACCGTGGGATATGGTGACATTCAGTTATAGGTACCTATTTTTTTTACAAATAGAAGTTTATTTCTTATCGCTACTCATCATCAATTCATCACTATCGAATTGTGCAATAAAGTCGTACAGACAGACATTAAAAACCTAATGTAAAACTACACATATAAAATTTCGTATATTTGGGGAACGTGGGATAATACCTAGCAGCGGGTAATATCGATCGTATGCATACCTCCGAAAGTTTGTACGCTATGGATCTACTACGCACATTATTGACGAGAATTTGTATTGGTACAACGCAGCCATATTTATTTTAAGTCACTACGTTTGTGCTTAACTTGTGAACCAGAACTTTACAAAATTAAGTATACCGTCAGTATAATTAATAGTTATTAATAGAATTAATAGTTACTTAAGTAGATTTTAGATTTTGTTTTGTGTTTGTAATCGATTACGTGTATTACCGGGATTGCCTAATTTAAAATTATTTTAGATGACAGTACAGCTCTAAAAAATTTCGTCTGGGAAGAAAATTGTCTCTATTGAAAAAAATTATTTTATGATTTGACTGCTCATAGAATTTGCAAATTAGTATTCAAGAGCAAACCAGAATAAAATACTAACCTCTTTTAACAAATATCAAAAACTAAGTGGTAAATAGTGGTTATATTCGTTTATACGACGGCACCCTTCACTTTCACTTAGAAAACCGGAGGCAACCAGCATTAATCGAGTTACTGCATTTATTACAGAAGAGGTAGAGATCTTTCTTTACAACATTTATGAGAAATACAATTTAAAAGTCATCGAGACAGGGATGAACCTTTCGTATTAAAACATGCATGTAGTAGCCAAAAAGGGAGAGATGCTAGTTGGTGTTATCACCACTGAAGAACGAAGCCAGACCACCACCGTGTTGTGCTGCTTTAGTGCGCCAGCATAGTATATTTCGCCTATGTTCAATTTTAAAAGAATTAGGAACAAAGTTTAGAATCGAAATTGTGCAGCTGAACCCATATATAGGTGCTCAAAGTCAGATTAAATAACAGAATTATGATATTTTCGAATGCGTACATTAGAGCTGGTACTTTCGTGTAACTGGATTTTTTTCAATAAATTGAAATATTTTCAATGAGGAAGAATTTTCAATCTTTCTGGAAAATAACGATGATGAAAATATCTTTGCTCCCTCGAATACCGCAGCAGCAAACACGAGTTCTCCATAGTCCGATCTCAGTTTGGAGTAATTCTGCGAAGATGAAATTACCGATGACGAGGATAAAACCATAAAAATTAAAGAAAGGAAATCACCAAACGTGTCGTTTAAAGATTTAGTGTTCACACCAATTGTACATAAAAAGCCGTGTCGAGGCACAAGATAAAGAAAACCAGAAAAAACAGAACACATTTAAAACTCAGAAAAAAACAGAAGATACTGGAGTTACAAGATCAATAAAACCAGGAATTATGTTTTGCTGGTGGGGAATTTGGATCGAATAATGAAATATGGTGAAGGTACCGTTAATGGAGCCCATTTCGATTACACGAATGCGGAAAAGGTTTCTGAATATATTTGTGACAACTGTAAACCGTATTAAACCTTAATTTTTATTAAGGGATTTTCCCATGATCGATATTTCCCAGCTGTATGGTTCATTTAATCCGACAGGTCGATTTTACATTACACAATTTAAAAAATCTGGTAAAATACTTTGTTCATATATTCACAATCTTTTACGCATTTTATACTTATTGCAAGTTTTTAATGCACGATATTTTCACATGTTCCTTAGGTAGTTCAAATTCCTTCACTCTCCCCTAATCCATCTCACAGATGAACTAAACGTATTAAACGTTCATTACCGCCCTTTGCAAATTTAGGCGAAAAATTTGCTTTGCTGTTCACTGTTTTTTATTTACTTCTATTTCATTTTCATTTAAAGCTATTTTTTTAACAATATATTAATTATACAGTAGAGCAGTCCGGTGAAACAGTTGTAGTCGCTTTAGATATCTCAAAGGCATTTGACCAAGTTTGGCATAAGTGTTTACGCCAAACTCACCTCATTGGTTAAATGATACGCTCATCAACTGGGTTTCTAGTTTCCTTGATAAAGACGAATACGTGTCGTAGTTGATGGCTTTTTCAAAAGAAGTTAGCATTAACGCGGGCGTACACAGGGATCCGTTATAGCGCCTACACTTTTTGCTGTACATAAACGACCTTATTTCTTCAACAACTAATATCCATTGCTTTGCTGACGATAGCACTCTTCACTGTAGTTCATCTCAGTACTGATAGTGATAATCCACCTTCTATGTCAAATCAAGAAAGTAAAGCTGAAATGGCAAATTCAATCAACAAAGGCATTCAACGTATTCTCGAATGGGAAGCAATAATCTAGTTAAATTTAATGCTAACAAAACTCAGTGTTGCCTTATGTCCGCCAAAAAGATCGATCATTTCCTGTTGTAAGTATGAATGGCTCAGTTCTTAAGTTTTCAGACTCTATTACTCTGTTGGGTATGACTATCTTCAAATTTCTCATGGGTTGACCATCTTCTGTCAGCTACCAAACAGCTGCTCGTAAAATAGGCTTTTGTCAGATCTAAGCAGTACTTTACCTCTCGACAACTCCTTCTGTTGTATAAGGCCCAAATTGGCCTCATCTGGAATATAATTCTCACCTCTGGGTTAGTGCTAATACGCCCTCGATATCGTTGATCCTATTCAAAAGACGATTAGCTTATAAATGACCGTCTTAACTTCTCACATCAGTCCTTGAGCATGAAAGATGGTTTCAGTTCTTTCTTTGTATTATCGTTATTACAACGGCTATTGTGCTGGTGAATTACATTCTTTGATACCATCTCCGGCTATCTTTGCGAGAAACACTCGTTCGCTCAATCACATCATCAGTATGCAGTACAAATCTCCACTTGTCGTACCAAACGGGCGCAATCCACATTTTCTACACGGCTTCTAAACTCTGGAATGATCTCCCTAGTTCCTGTTTTCCTCTCACTTATGATATGAGAAAATTTAAGGTAGCTGTTCATAGGCATCTATTGGCAATTCATTATCCCTCTATCCATCCTCCTAAGTGTTCCTGAGTGCTTTAGCACGATAGGCCTTATTTAGCCTGTTCAGGTCCACAATCATAAAAAAAAAAAAAATTAACCCAACAATCAAAAGAATGTGGGCAAAAAAGTGTAAAAACATATTTGTCAGAATTAATATCCAAAACATTAAAAAGCTAAACATGCAAATTTCAGACGAAAAGTGCCTTTCCATGGGACACTTCGGATTGTTATTCCTACATGATGCGGATTAAGAATAAAAAAAAAGAAAATATAATAGTAGAAGCACTTGAATTCATTTTACGTCACAATCAGGTGTGGGGCACTTGACCACTTTTTACTGCCCACGTGGGCGACCGTGTTTTCAACCCTCGATGGAATTTTTTATCCCTAATTAAGGCCTTTTTTTATTTTTATTAGCTTACGTGGGAGACCGCTTTTTCAACCCTTATTTTTAATGATTTCTTTCCGGAACCCTTTTTCAACCCTAATTATTTTTACTCGCTTACGTATAGGAAGTGTACTTTCACCCCTATTTTATGACAGCTCACGTGTAGGACGTGTTTTTCACCCTATTTTATGACAGCTCACGTATGGACGCGTATTTTCTACCCTATGGTTTCTTTTCGAGGGTCAACCCTAATTAGAGCCTTTTTTGCACATGCTCATGTGAGGGGCTGGGGCTGGTCTTGGTGCTGGGGGCTGGACCTGGTGCTGGACTTGGACTTGGAGTTGGTCTTAGGGTTATTTTTGATGATCATCTAATTAAGGTCCTTCTGGCTATATCAAGAGCAGTGCACCTGGAGGTTAGGCAATTGCACGTGTTCTGATTGAAAAAAATTTTTATTTAGTCTATTTAAACGAAGTTGCTGGTGGAGTATCTGTTAGTATCGTTTAGCGATTCAAGATGGAAGGTCAGTTTAAGCACCCCTTTTCGGCGATAGTTGCAGGTCCGTCGGGATATAGGAAATCGTATTTTATCGTTGATTTTCTAAAAAATATCGAAACCGCCTGCGATACAGGTTTTGAAAAAATTATCTGGTTTTACACTGAGTGGCAGCCTTTATTCAAAGATCTCTCTGTGGAGTTTCAAAAGGGTTTACCTGATATGGAACAGTTTGACGGGGAAAAACCTGTCTTAATAATAATTGACGATCTAATGCGCGAAACTAACGGCTCTGTGGTTGATATTTTTACAAAGGGCTGTCATCATCGAAATCTAAGTGTGTTTTTCTTAGCGCAGAACATATTTCATCAAGGACGTGGTCCGCGGGATATTTCTCTCAACGCACATTACATAATTTTGTTTAAAAACCCACGTGACATAGCTCAGATACAGCATTTAGCAAGACAGATTTCGCCGGACAACCCAACATTTTTAGAAGCGGCGTACCAAGATGCTACTTCAAGACCGCTACGTTATAGAACAAACATATTCGGGCCTCAATGTATATGCCAGGTATATATAGCGAAAAAAGGGTTTAAGTCTCACAGTCATAAAGATTACATCATATATGATGGCTGACGTTTTAAGCGAGAACACTGATATCCTACGTGCATTAGCCAGATTAAGTGAAAGTCAACGTGACGCTTTATTGAAATGTCTGGATAGTAGGCAGGTAGAATGTATTTGCGAGTGTGCACATAACATTTTAAAAGGTCGTGTACCTCTGTCAGCTGATCAGAAGCAGCGACTCTCTTAACATAAACACATTTTAAGACGCTTGGCACAGAGAGGCGAATCTATGAAAAAGAAGAAACAGTTTCTTGTACAGAAAGGTGGTGCATTTCTACCACTCCTGTTAGGACCATTACTCGTCGGAATTCTGGGTAATCTGTTTCAATAACCATGGACCACATTCTGAAGAAGATGATTATTCTACCGATGGACTTTACACAGCGCTTACAGGCACCAGATGTTACACAAAACAACATTTTAACGCAGCTGGGTAACGATATGGTTTTAAAAACTAAAATGACCGACCACGACAAATGGCAGCAGTACAACCAAGTTCTTCAAAGGTATCTACACTTTTCCAATCAGCTACGTCCGCCAACCAGTATAACAATTAACGGTGATGCTGTTGCTGATGATATTAGAGATTTACCGCGACGCAAAGGTCTGACAGACGACGAGATAGTATCAACGCTTCCGCCTTCATATAAGATAAAAAGGCGCGAAATATTGTTACGTATACTGAATACGAGCAGCAATGTTTTTTGGGATAAAAGGGGTACTGTCACAATAAAAGGCGAGATCATACCACATTCCAACATTATCGATCTGGTTCACGAGACGTTAAGAAAACGAAAAACCACAAATCCGCGCGGTTGGCGTCAGTTTGCGACGTACATTAAAGAGATAAATATACCACGAGAGTTTATCGGAAATACGCAAAGGTATGATGATTCTGTATCACCCAGCGTTAAACGGACCCTCATAGCTGAGAATTACGATGCGGATAGTGAAACGCGGGAAACACCGAGAAGAATCTCTCAAAGAAGAAGAAGAGGACACTAGATTGGGATTCGTGGCGGCCATAACATGGATGCTGTATACTATGATCCCTCTCACCCAGCAGGGTTCGCTGGTATAACATCTTTAACTAATGCTGTAAAGGGTAGATATGGTGAAGTAAAAAACTGGCTGCAGGCACAGGAAGCTTATACGGTACATAAACCAGTCAGAAAAAAGTTTCCACGAAATAAATATATTGTGAGTAACCTTCACGAATTGTGGCAAGCAGATCTTAGTGATATGCGAACTTTAAGTAAACATAATAGCGGAAACAACTACATACTAACGGTAATTGATGTATTTAGCAAGAGGGCATGGGCGAGAGCACTTAAAACGAAGTCAGCCTCATCTGTAATTGAAGCATTCGCGGATATTCTTAAGGCTTGCGACAATACTCCGGCAAATCTACAGACGGATAAAGGCAAAGAGTTTGTGGCGAGCAGTGTACAAAACTTTTTCAAGCAACAAAATAGAGTTCACATCTAGGATGTACCTTATGGCACAATGATACAGCTGGACAGATGAATACACTGGGAAACGCAAATAACGGTTTCTCAAAACGCCAAGCACTTGTGGCTACCGGGAAGCATATAGAGATGATTGGTCACGTGCACTCGGATTTGTTTAATCAAGAAAAGTTTCTCATAAGTGGTGTTGAGTTAAAGGCTAAATTTGTACGATCAAAACCTTTAGCCTAATGGCGGCACAAGCTTCAAATTATAAGACGCGAATTATAGACGCTAGTTTACTGGTGAGACGTATGCGAATCAATCCAACTATTCTAATTGCGCACGCTAAAGCTTTAGAAACAACAGCCGCAAAATACCCTGTTACAAGGACCGACGTAAAAGTGTTAACTATACCTGCAGGCATACAGCGAAAATCATTGGATAATGTTTACGTGGGTCAGTTACATAAACGATGCATCGTAGGCTTTGTAGCAAATAAAGCCTTCAACGGTGACTACCCCTCAAATCCGTTCAATTTTCATCACTACAATATTAACTACATGTCGTTATATATTGACGGGCAACAAATTCCTTCGAAGGCCTTACAATCAGACTTTACAGCTAATGGTTTATATGTAAGAGCGTACCACACCTTATTCTCTGGTACGGGTATTCATTTATTGAATGAAGGTAACGATATATCGAGAAGTGATTACCCCAACGGCTACTGTTTAATGGCCTTTGACCTAACACCTGACCTGTCTGCAAACGCTAGCACGCACTGGAATTTAGTTAGAAACGGCTCCCTTCGGCTGGAAGTAGGGTTTGAAGAAGCGCTCACCGTAACCGTTAACTGTTTGGTATATGCAGAATTCGATAACGTGATCGAGATCGATAAACATCGGAATGTCGTTTGGATTTTAGCTGTTAAAGTGGTACTAACCTGCAAGCTTCAGTTTAAGCAGCCCGAAGAAGATGGACGCATACTTGGACGTACAAGGGTTTAGTGGTGTTAACAACGAATTCATACCGAAAGAAATTCCCGTGATTACAGATTACGGTCGTTTATCGTTGATGCTAATAAAACCACCTCGGGTCTTTATATCGGGATCCATGTCGACAGATAAAATTTATGGAAGATAATTATCATGGGCTGAAATGGTGGTCGGGTCATGTACATTACAACAATTTCCGTGAGGAGTTAATGAGGTGTTGCCCCATTTAACAAAATTCATGTTAATGGTGAAAACAACAGTTTTAAGGTTTCTTAACAAACCAATAGTAAACTTGGAGGAACTGGTTGGTCGATTAAACAGTTGAAAAAGGAAAAAACATATAGCTGTTAAACCATAACATCACTGGTATGTGTGCACTGGAAAACGCCTTACTACTGCAAGACTGGACGGTTTGTATTATTTCCAATAAGTTCAAATCATACTTTTCAAGATAGGGTGCCTGGGGACGCTACATCAGTCAAAATCTTAACGAAAAAGAGTAAACATTGGTGTCAAAAAAAATTACTCTGTAGAACTATAATAATAGTTTTATTATATTTTACCTCTATTATAGTTTATTAAAAGGAGCTGAATAATCTATTTTAATATTGTTCATAATTTTATTCGCATTTGAAAGCTGTTAATAATGATGTAATATTGAAATGGAATCTTAAAAATAAATTATTTAATTAGTAAAATTTCTTTTTTAGTTATATATATATATATATATATATATATATATATATATATATATATATAGCGTTTGAAAATTTAACATGAATGACCGAACAAGGTAAAGCCTAAATCACGAAAAAAGATGTTTTTTTAGCATGGGGGAAAATCAAAAGTTTAATTTTTCTTTATATTAGGTAGGAATGTAAAATAATTCAAACTATAAGTAATATACCAAATTAAAATTAGTTTGTTAAATTTCAACCTGCCGTCCTTCCTTTTCCAAAAAACAGTTCCTTAAGATCTCTTACTGCATTTTAACAATAATTTTGAGCATTTTATTTAATTTTCAAATGTCAACCTTTAAAACGACCATTCATTATAAACGGTTTCTTTTAGATAGCCCCGAAGAAAGTAGTCGAGGTATGTAAGGTCAGGTGATCTAGCTGCCCAAGGATTTTCAGAATATCGACCAATCCAAGTCCCTCAAATGTTGTTTCAAGATATTCCGTAACTAATCTGGTGCCATGAAAGGGAGCGCGGTCTTGCTGATACCATAAATTACTTCGAATATTTCAAGGAAGTTGATGTAAAGCATCAAAAATTTGATTATTCAGAAATTCGTAATACCACCCTATACGTTGGTCTTAAACGAATACAGGTCACGGTGAACGTATTTTTCTAAAAAAGAAATGGTCATCTTCCAACATACCTCGAAACCAGGCAGAAAAATTAAATCTTGAAATAAAATCTATTTCTTTAAGTTTATGAATAAATTGGGTTTTGTACGGATGGAATTTATTATCTCTTAAAACTTTTGACGCTGTGGATTTTCCTATAGGTTCGGTAAACTTCTGCAATTCTACGTAATAACGTTTTGGTTCTTCCACAACATAATAAGTAACTGATTTTCATCGTTGTTAACTCTTCATGCACGGTCTTTCTTAAACTTATTTTCAACAGATCCTGTAGCTTTAAAATTGACAATTACATTTCCTACAGTTATATGGGAAATACTCTTATCATTGCATCTTTCGTTAAAAATAGCAGTAGTTTCTCTGTGGGTCTTTTAATTATTACCAACTATGAGGACTATTTCGATCTATTCTTGTAAAGTTAATCTTGCCGGCATTTTGTCTTCAATAAATACACAAAACACAATGACCGTTAGTTTTAATTGACATTTGACAAATCGCTTTTTTTATTAGCCTATTATAACCATTTACACTGTACTATCCACGCAGTCACTCAAAGTTGCCGGTAGGTTAACGGTTACTTTGTTATGATTTATTTGCGCCTTACCCTTGCAAGACTTTGTTTTAATGAGTTTTTTTAAGTGTCTTTGTTTCAGTCGGCTTATTTAGAATTGTTTGTCTACGAACTAATTTCTCTTTGTATGTAATTTATTTCTATGTATTTTGTGCTTTTATTATTCACTATACAATTGTGTATGTGTAAATTCCTTGCCTATTTTACCTGTTTAATTTTACTGTTTGTTATATTTTATATGTACCGTAACCTGCATGATTATTTTCTTATATACTTAAAGACCGGCACGATTGGTTGTATAGAGCCACATGTTTGGTATTATTGTTTCTCTCACCATCAAACAGGTTCCGTCAATATGGTCACCGTTTAAATATGTCACTAAGCGCGCACGAACGTAACATCCAGAGGCGTGCATGGTGTAAATAATTTATGTTATAGGTAGTATAAAATAAAACATTATTTACGATGTTTATTAAAACTTCTCCTGGTTATATAGTACATTATCTTAAAGTAAGGAAAACTAACGTTTTACAGTGAGTGGAAAAATTTACTTACTGAAATATTTTTTATTATTTATCTTATTAAAACAAAATGGCATTTATATTAAGATAAGTAATACTAGAACGTTATTTAAAACTATAAATTAGAAGAGAGTACGGCTGTATGTGTACATACAAAAAGAATTAATCATACCAGTATTCATCGTCATAATCACAGAATGTACTACTTTAACGCGTAAATAAGAAATAAAATCAAAACAATTATTGTTTCGCTATTTATATTTGATTAAACATAATTTGTCATTAAAGTGCAATTTTTATACAATTAGGAAATTACATTTATTATACATGTATTTCATCCCATTACAAAACTTACCGTGTACGCTAATGGGCTACAATTCAATTCGTAAAGATATTTCAAGGACAAATTCAGTTAATGTTTTGTTCTTCAACAAACACATAGTTAGCATAAGATACAGAATACTGTACATGCTGTGGTTGTCATTTCACTGTCCTTTTTTTGTGTTTATGTGTAGTTCAACTGATTTTTATTTTTTTACGTTACTAAATTTTATAATTTTGTACGCCTTTAGCCAGATATAATGATGTTTTGTTATATATTGAACCCTTTCATTAGTTTTTTTTTGTTATTTGATTTATTAATGTACTTGCGCAATTACTTATTTATTAATAAATTGGGTTTTCTTCTCAAAGCTTCTCAAAGCTCGTTATTTCTAACGTGTGTATAGGACATTCGTTTAACTTATCCCGATTGATCGATGAATCAAACGCACACTTGTGTATGACTATCCTTTTCTACATATTGAATACAATGTACACTATTAGCTAACGTATTATTCCAAGAGTGTCGTTTTGTATGGCTCTTATTAACTCAAGTAACTAACAAGGATAACGTTAACAACAAATTAAGTTTTCTTTATACGAACAGTTGTGATACCAACATTACCAACTTTAACTTAACTACTTCACATAAATATAAAAGTCATAACGTTTGCAAATAAAAGACAAAAGTTTTATTTACGTATCGTAGATGTACGCACATAAAAGCATATTATTTTCAATAAAACTTAAGTAGCAGATGAATTTTGGTTAGTTATATATTCTAAAATGTAAAAATTTTGTAAATAGGTATTTGTAGGTTAAGACCAATGAACTCTTCCAAAAAAGGAAGTAATTGTTCCAATACTTTTCTACATAAAAGTGGCGATTATATGTCTTTGACGGCAATACATTTGTGAGTTAATGGTTATTTATTTGATTTATTCATAAAGATTGAATTTTTTAGGAACGCTACTAATCATTATACTTTGAGAAAACATTCGAAATATGTAATGATAATTTCAGTCATCGGTGTTTATTTATACACTTGTTTGTGTAGAAGATTATTATACTGCAATTCAAAATTATTGGTGTATTTAGTGTAATTGAATTATACTACTTTTTAAACTTATTCAAAGTATCGTTTCAAACACAATATAACCATTAATGTAATAAAATGTAAATGTGTCCATTCACATTTAAACATGACTGTGTTGAAAATAATTTATTGTTATAAATTATAATGTTAATGTACAATAACATACATTATATGTTATTATTAAGTTTTGGAGAAACTGTTTGCGTTAAATTCAATTAAAAACAAGAAATTAAATGTTCACTACACTTCATTTTCTGTATCTGTGTTATCGTTTGGATATGTATAATTGGATTGACTTGGATACCATAAACATTCTCTTGTTCCCAAGACTTTAAATTTCAGCTTCTGCAATATATTCTATTTGCAAATTTGTGAGTTAATGGTTATTTATTTGATTTATTCATAAAGATTGAATTTTTAGGAATGCTACTAATCATTATACTTTGAGAAAATATTCGAATTGCAAAATACGGAATGATAATTTCAATCATCGGTGTTTATACACTTGTTTGTGTAGAAGATTATTATACTGCAATTCAAAATTATTGGTGTATTTAATGTAATTGAATTATAGCACTTTTTTTAAACTTATTCAAAGTATCGTGTCAAATACATTATAACCAAGTGTTTCTTACTTATTAGTACATAAAAAATACACCATAATGTAATAAAACGTAAATTTGTTAATTCACATTTAAGCATGACTGTGTTGAAAATAATTTATTGTTATAAATTATAATGTTTTAGTGTACAATAACATACATTATATGTTATTATTAAGTTTTGGAAAAACTGTTTGCGTTCAATTAAAAACAAGAAATTAAATGTTCACTACACTTCATCTTCTGTATCTGTGTTATCGTTTGGATTTATAATAATTGGATTTACTTGACAACATAAACTTTTTCTTGTTCCCAAGACTTTAGAATTTCAGCTTCTGCATGTTTAATCGTTTTTAACCAAACTGAAGGTGAAACTGTTTCTAACGCTTCTTTCCACATCTGTTTGACATTATCATCCCCATAACCATCTCTTCCAATGTGTTTATCATAATAAGTTTTGCTTATTCCCCATACCATTTCTATTGGGTTAAATTGACAGTGGTAAGAAGGCAAGCGTAAAATTTCGTGTCCATGTTCTCTAATAATATTATCGACCAAATATTGTTTCTCTTCCTTATGTAGCTTTGCTATATGTAGTAATTCCGTTTTAAATGCTTCTTTTTCATGAGTAATTTTTTTTCCCCTAAGCCACTCTGTAATTTCTGCTTCAATCGTTGCTTTTATTTGTGGTAGAGAATATAAGTTCTGCTCCTTCCACAAAGCCATCTTCTGTTCAGCATGTAGAACTATATAACATTTGCCTTCCCACCAAGATTCTTAAAGCATTTTGAACTGGAATCTTGTCATATTCTTTGTTGCTTCCTTTTGCAAATATCCATGTTTCGTCGAGATAAACGAACTGCTTGTAGATATCTTGTTTCATATAAGCGATATAACTTCTCAAAAATTTTAACCTCATCGATGCTATTGAAGTTTTTTCCAAAGAGCTTTTCTATTGTTAGTTTGCTTGAAATGAAATCCAATGTCCAACAAAACGTGATGGAGGCTAGTCCCCTTTTACACTCAACGATACTTCTTGCTTTAATTTTTGTTAAGAGCGTATCTAATGTAACATGTTCATGGTTAATATACATGTAAATTGTAGTACGGATTTCACTTTTTTGTCGTTGATCAATGTCTTTTGTTTTTAGACTTTTTCGTTGAGGTTCATTTTCCTTGTTTTCTTCTTGATTTTGATGTCGTCGTAAAGCATTAGAAATAGTTTTCGTGTCAATTTTCAAAGCATCGCTAACCCTTGCATTCACTGCTGTTAATGGTGATAAGGGCCCGTTGTACTGTTTTTCTTTATTAAAGTATTCGACTAAGTTACGGTAATTGACCTACGAGGCATGTTGATGTGCTACAAATGAAAACATAAATGTTATCTCTTTCTGTAAAACGAATTAATCTTTACCTTAAATGAATACTAGAAACTAATGTGGTTCTGAAAAGAACCGATCTTTTACAATATTAACTCAAGAAGGAATGAATAAACGAAGAAACAAACCAACCGGCGAGCGTACGTAACCTCAATCAACGTATAAGCAAATAAAGGAAAGTTGTTCTGTGGAAAAGTTGGTATCAGTGCTCATATTTTAGTTTTAAATTACAGACGACGGTCATTTCGTGATTTAATGCATACATGACGTCATCGGGATAAGTCAAACGAATGAACTTTAGTTTCATTGTTTACCTGTCCCACTTGATGCAACACTCATCCAATCCTATCTCATTTACAAAACACGGCATAGCTACCACTAGACGGCCAATTCATTTTATCAGATTTGAGGTTTGCGAGTAATTAAATATCAGACTTGTAAATAAATCCTGTTTCATTTACTGCTAGGAAAGTCAATCTAAGGCAAGCAATTAATTCGAGTAAGAGTAGCATTATTGCGAGTAAAGTCAAGATACTCCCTTAGCGATCTTTTTTTCTTACATTTGCATTATTGCGAATAAGTTGAAATTACACTTTTAAAGATAGGGTACCTTGGGAAACTACATG
>JARFJB010001699.1:352500-410000 GCA_036346205.1 Vesta saturnalis
GCCATAACCAAGTCTGTCCGTTCAGTAATAGACACTGATGACAAATGTACAATCTTACTGTATTTTAATAATAGGAAACACAAAATTACATCTTTCAAATTATAACATGTTTGCCTCTTGAACATTTGTATTATTAATACCTTACTTAAAAATAAGCATTTACATACATTTGACATTGTTTTTAATCAGTAAGCGCCATCTTGACTCCCCCAATTGGCACTTTCGAAAGAAAACGTGGTCATAGCAAAATTAAAATGATAATTTCATTTTTAAATTACTTGACTAGGCGAAATATAATGAACACATTGGTTACTCTACGACACGGCTACATTAGTATCAACCAGTAAGCTCTTTCCTGGTTAAATGACAGATTTTATTAAATACGCTACTGTATAGAGATCTATGAAAAATAATGTCAATTATATGTCTGACAGTAATATATGTCAGTCTATTTATACATGTTCTTACAATATGTCCACCAAAAAGAAAACTGTGATGAAAAATAGTAATAATAAAGGTAGTTTAGCTTTAATTATGTGTTATTTAGGATAATATTTAATAAGTTAATGTTGTAGGTTCGAAAAATAAAGCCTCGACAGGAATAAAAACTGAAATTGTTGCGAAGGTATGCGGAATATGTAAAGAGAATACTAAAAGTTTAGTATTAATTACTCCTAGCGAGTATGAATATGGTCAAATTGAAACCTGCTTGCTCTTTGAGGTATGTTCAAAATAATAAATAATGCTGTAACTCAAAAATTTAATTTTTACAGTTAATTTTCACAAATAACAATTTTTTCATTTGTGATCATTGCACATGTTTATTATCAAATTGTTCAACGAACATTAAGCTAATAGGAGGATCAAGATCTCTTACAGAATTGAATGACACACCTGGTTGTTTCATGTGTGGTAACCCTCAAAACGTAGATCCTTTCCATAGAAGTTGCACAGAAATAGAAAATAGAGTTTTAAGACGGTTTAAGCGAATACATGGTTTTGTAAGTGTGAGTATTTAAAAAAACGTACTCCACATTTTTTTTAAATTTTAGCAAACTGACAAACTCAAAGTGATTTGCGGACTTTGTAATCAAATATTCTTTGATTTGGTAAACGTTCATACGATTTTCTTCAATCATAACAAACCCAAGGTAAAATAAGTATGTTTCACGTTCTGCTTAAAACCCTTACATTAGAGATCTGGTGGATGTAAATTAGAATGCGATTGTAGAGCTTAGGGCGGCAATATATTATTCTACAATTAAATATCAAAAAAAAAAGATTGTCATTAAGAGTAGTTAATTTTTAACATATAAATTAAATGTGCTCCAGGTATGTAAGCGTACCGCATAAGTCTCTTAGTGGTCGTAGTAGGGGCAACTATTTGTAGGCTTGCAGGGTAGTTTCTTCTGCATAGGGGTTCTAGCTTGTATAAAATTACGTTGGGCACGTCTGACGTAACCGGAAAGATGGCCGAGTTTGTGGTAAGTGAACTAACTTATGCCAATATTGACTGGTAGCAGGATGATACCATTAGTGGGGAATGCTAAATCGTCCGTATGACGTGACTGGTAAACGTCCTATCTGCTATTTCAAGTACTTGCGAAGCTAGTATGGTTGCTTCTGACCTCTCTGGCTACGCTTTTACTTCACTTCCATGTAGTACTAATGGGACAAACACGCTATGGTATACCGTTTCTTTCGCTAGTATGATCATACTTTCATTTTTAATTATGGTCAATATACTGCCAATCACTTTCCTTCCTGCAGTGACACGCCATTCAAATTCACCATTCATTAAAGCAACTGCAGTGAAGGTTCTACCCACACACAAACTCGTCAACTTGTTTTACAATACCATGATGCATGGTAAACACGCTACCCTCTTTTTCATATTCACGGTTAAACACTACTACCTTCGTTTGGTCCGCAGTTACCGTATATCCATACTTTCATTAAGCTTCCTCAGATTGTTTATAGTTCCTTTGCATTTTCGCTAAGTAAAACTGTATCATCACAATACACCAGAACTCTTACATTTACGCCACTAACCATTAACTATTTGCATCATCAGTATATTCTTGTTTGTCACATTTATCCATGAATACATTAAACAGCCACTGTAACATGACGTAGCCTTGTCTAACTCCTTGCTTTATTTTGAAATATACACATAAGTCTCTTCTCACCCTGACATGAAGTTGGCTACTGTCATATACTGCCCTTATTCAATTTACTACACATTTACTTACTCCATACTCACTTAAATGTGTCCTAGAGCTCCTGCCTCGGTCGTACGCTTTCTCTAAAACGTCTAAAAACGCACAGTACAGGTTCCTCTTAACATTTATACACTTTTCAATCACCTGCTGCAGAACAATCGTTTCATCCACGGATACCTTTCCCGGTATGAGGCTGCCTTAAATAGCTAAAGTATTACTATGTGCACGTGCTGTATCAATCAAAACGGTTTCCTATGTAGTTTTTACAACCACTTTTACTCCCTGTGCCCTTATACAGCAGAAACAATAACCACACTTTTGCAATATTTTAGTATTTCGCCAGTAATTCCATCCAAACGTACAGCTTTACTACCCTTTAACTTTTGTACCACTTTTTTACCTCATTCAACTGAATTCCGCACACCTTAATCGCATTTCCTCAAGCTTTGCACATCCATATTTCAACATTTTTCCAGTAATTCCATCCAAATGTGCAGCTTTGCCCTTTTTCAACTTTATACCGCTGTCTTTACGTTGTTCAACTGAATTGAGCACTCCTATTTCGTCCTGATTTGACCCACGTTTCGTATTTCTTACCCACTTCCAGAAAGGTATCTTATTTTCTTCAAAACCATTCTCCATTTTCTCATGTTCTCCCACCTCTCCTTACCATCCTTCCTATCTCGCTCGCTTCTCTCTTTCTTAAGCTGTACACTTCATGTAACTACTTCTTCTCTATCTCATTTTTCGCAGCAATTATTGTCATGTACATACTGCCCTTTTCACAGATTCACTCCACCAAGCGCTGTTTTGCTGCTTACCTACAGTCGCTCTTCACGTATCTGTGCAGCAGTGACCATGTGATAACAGTATCTTTCAAGTATATACACGCACTTTTAATGCCACCTTTCTTCATTTGCTCGTTCTATATCATTTGCTTTACATTCAAATCTCTGATCCAAGCTTCGGTATATGTCATTCTCACATCGTCAGCTACCAGTATTTGTACCATAATTTTGGATGTTTGCACTACGTTTACCTTTTTCTCCACACCCACTTTTGTGCTAAGCATGCTCTAGATAAAACAAAAAATGACCTGATCCACGCACTACTTCGTATCCCATTCCCTAACCTTCACCATTAGCAATTAAGTTAATCATGCTTTCAGATTCAACTCTCTGCCATGTATACATATGCACACTTTTAAGTTTAAACCATGTATTAGATACAAACAGATTCTTTTCTCAAATATTCACCAGGCGTTTACCATTCCCATTTACTCTTTAATCACCAACATTTCCTTGAACGCATTCCGTAGGTTCTCTCTATACACCCACCCTTTACTGATATGATTTTGTTTAATTTCGATTACATCAATAGTATGTATAAAATTCATCAGTAGACCTCAAATTAGTTTTATTTTAATTATGAAGCAAAGTAACGGCGTGCCAATTAATTTCCAATGAGTCAAACTTCCTTTAAAATTTAAATTTGGAAATGTAAGCTATAAAATGATTATTAAAATATTACATGTCTCAATAATTCAAGATTTATCACTAAAAAGAAATCTTGTACTCATATTTAGAGTTTACAAAGGTTAATATCAAATAGCAAGCTGTAAAATGAACATAAACGTCATTTAAAATAATCATATCGTTGTCAAACTGGTTACAAAATGTATACAAACAAAAAGAATCATGGTTATATATGTTAACCTAATTATAAATGCAATCAACCTACCTAAGCATATTATATGAAAAAGATTTAAACTAGTTCAAAACAAATAAGTGTGACTAGTTTGTTTGTTGTATGGTTACACCTTGATCGACATAATCAAGATAGTAAATGCTTACACAATATACCTATATTCAATAATTGCCCAGATTTTTTAACTTCAAAACTTATCAAAACGACAAACGAAAACAACAGATATCCACAAAATTCTCCATTATGATCAAAATCTGAAGCTGTCTTTTTTCAATGGTACGAATAAACACGAATCTTGAATTTGCGCTTATTTACTTATTTATTACACTGCAATCCTGTAGTAGACAGTTATTCAAATCCACTTTACCCAAACATCAAAAGATTGTTTAGACTGATGATATAAATTAGATAAAGATTGAAATTCAATCTTGTTTCTTGATTATTACACAAATATTTCGACAGACTTCTAAAAAAGTAAATGTAATTACGATTTCATGACCCGCAATAAAGACTAGAAACTGCATATTTAATCAGTTTTTTTTTATTTTCTTTTGTTTATAATGTGCGTGGGCGAAATTTAGTACTAAGAAGGTGTACATTAATCTTTAAAACTTGTATGCATAAAAATTGTCATTCAGCGATCTAAATTGTTTACTAATTGATTAGGTTGATAAGAAGAAAACAAGAGATGAACAAAGGTCTTTACCAAAACCAGTATCGAAACCATTAAAACACTTTAAATATAAAGTACCTATTTATATGAGAACCGCCAGTTCTTCAAACATTTCTGAACTTTATTACTACATGACACGAAATAAAAATAAAAAACAAATTGAAAATGTACAACCAAAAATTTCAAAACGTACCAGAGTTCAGCAAGAAACCATAACTTGTTTAAAAAATGCTGTTGAAGATTTACTTTCTAGTAAAAACAATGATGCCTTTGAAGGTAAGCATTTTAATAATTTTTTTTATTTCTTGTTAAATTCAAGATTCTATTCAACTTAAAAATGGGTATAAAATACTTAACATATTTTAGATCCAAGCCCTTTACTTAAACGAATAGCTCCTCAAACAGCAAACAAGTTTTATAGTTATAGTAAGGTCAAACATGATGATGGTAAGTTATTACATATTATATGACTCCTTTAAAAGCACAGTTTTAGGAAACACTACACAGTATATGTTAAGATCACTTCGTTCTGAGTCGGCGGCTACTATTGAACAAAACACTGCAACAAAACCCCCTAATCTTTTAGAAAAGAAATCCAAAAAGCTCGAAATGGAGTTTTCTGGTACATCAAAACAAAATAGTATTGAGCCAGAAATTAAAGTTGATGGTTTAGGGTTATCTGGTACTCAAGTAAAAGACACCAAGCAAAGTAATATTAAAGCAAAGGTTTCAACAAGAATAAAAGTACTAGATAAAAAACAATTAGCAACCAGTTCTAGTGTACATACAGAAGTAGATAGTTTTGCATTTTCTGATACATCTGTTGGTAGCATTAAAAAGAGTAAAGTGGAACCGAAAGATTTAACTGAAGTGACAAGTTTTACACAAATGGAAAAAAAGGATGTTAGACTTTCTGGTATGTCAACGGAAGCAATTAAACAAAGTAATGTCAAACCGAAACTTTTAAGTAAAATAAAACTAGGCAATATAATAAACACAACGGGAAAAAATTGTAATGACCTAACAGAAGTGGAATATCCTTCTAGTATACTAATAGAAGACACTAAACGTAGTAATATTGAACCAAATATTATCCCTGCAGTAAAATTACCAAATAGAAGAAAAACGGTTAATAGTTGTTATACACAAACTGAAGTAAATAGTCTTGAACTTTCTAGTACGCCGACGGAAGCCATTATACAAAGAAATATTAAGCCCAAACTTTTAAGTCAAATAAAATTAGGAAACATAATCAACAGAGCGTACAAAAATTGTAATGAGCAAACAGAAGTGGAATGTCTTGACATTCTTGACACTAAAAGTAGTAATTTGATTCAAATATTATCCCTGGAATAAAATTACCAAATAGAAGAGAAAGGTTAATAGTTGTTACACACAAACAGAAGTAAATAGTCTTGAACTTTCTAGTACGTCAACGGAAGCCATTAAACAAAGTAATATTAAGCCCAAACTTTTAAGTCAAATAAAATTAGGAAACATAATCAACAGAGCGTACAAAAATTGTAATGAGCAAACAGAAGTGGAATGTCTTGACATTCTTGACACTAAAAGTAGTAATTCTGATTCAAATATTATCCCTGGAATAAAATTACCAAATAGAAGAGAAAAGGTTAATAGTTGTTACACACAAACAGAAGTAAATAGTCTTGAACTTTCTAGTACGTCAACGGAAGCCATTAAACAAAGTAATATTAAGCCCAAACTTTTAAGTCAAATAAAATTAGGAAACATAATCAACAGAACGTGCAAAAATTATAATGAGCAAACAGAAGTGGAATGTCTTGACATTCTTGACGCTAAAAGTAGTAATTCTGATTCAAATATTATCCCTGGAATAAAATTACCAAATAGAAGAGAAAAGGTTAATAGTTGTTACACACAAACAGAAGTAAATAGTCTTGAACTTTCGAGTACGTCAACGGAAGCCATTAAACAAAGTAATATTAAGCCGAAATTCTTAAGTCAAATAAAATTAGGAAATATAGTAAACAGAATGGGCAAAAATTGTTATGACCAAACCGTAGTAGATTGTCCTGAATCTTCCAGTGTGTCAATAATTGATATTAAATCAAGTCATATTGAGCCAACAGTATTAATTGAACTAAAATTACTAACTAAAAAACAAAATGCAGTTAAAACCCATTATAGACAAACAGAAACAAACAGATTTAAAGAATCTTACGACACATCCACGGAATTACGTAATCATTTTAATATCAAAGATGAATTTATGAGAGAAAACACTCAGAATAAACTTGCTAATTGTTATGTACAAACAGAAATGTGTAGTTTTGACGATAGCACCATGGAATCGGAAATATGTGGTTTTAATGGTTATGATGATACATCAAAGAAAAATAAAAGCAGAGACATCAGACAAAATACACAATCCACAAGTGAATATGACGATAGCACTATAAAAACAGAAAGAAGTAATGTTGTAAGTTTTGATGATATATCAAAGAAAAATAAGAACAGAGATATTAGACAAAACATGAAATTTAAAAGTGAATTTGAGCATAAAAGTTTAGACAAAACATTAAGAACAAACAATAAGCGTAGTGTCATCAAGCAAAAGACAATATCTAAATATGTACCAACAGAAATGAGTTACAGTGATGATTTTGAAGACGTAATAACCGAAAGCGGTAAGCATAATAATATTGTAAAAGAACAGAACTTTGAAAGTGAAACTGACAATAGCTATGTACAATCAAAAACAAACTGTACCAAAAATATTTATCATAGACCAAAGAAAAACAATAACATAAAAGAAATAGAACAACCCAAGATTAAAGATCATGATGTGCAAAAAGACATAGAATATTTAAAAAAGTTTCAGAATATAAACCAAATCTTAGATGGAAGAACAAATTCTAAAGTCAGGAACTGTTATGTGCACACTGGGATTGGTAACTTTGAAAGTTTTGACGATAGCGCCCTAAAAACAAAAAGTAGTTCTAAAGGTTATGACAGTACAGTAAGCAAAAACAATAAAAACAGTGAGATCAAACAAAAGCCAATATCGACAAGCGAGCATGAAGATAACACCATAAAAGCCGAAACAGATAGTTGTGTAAGTTTTGAAGATACGTTACCAAACATTAGAAACAGTGATATCAAACAGAAGACAATATTCAGAAGGGGCTCTGACTGTAGTACCACCAAAACAGAAACAAGTAGCTTTGGAAGTTTTAATGATACTTTAAGAAAAAGTAATAAAAAGAGAGAACTCAGACAAAAGATCCAATCCAGAAATGAATTTGACGATAGCACCATAGAATCAGAAATGAGTTGTTTTGAAAGTTTAGACGAAACATTAAGTAAAAACATAGATAGTAACATAAAACAAAAGAAAATACCTAAATGCGTGCCACCAGAAATGAGTTATTCTGAAGATATATCAGCGGAAAGCAGTGAACGTAATAATATTGTGCGGGAAGAAACATTTAAGAGTGAAATCGACAATAGCTATGTACAATCACGAACGAGTTTCACCGGAAATATTTACGATAAATCTAAGAAAAATAGTAACATAAAAAAAATAGAAAAATCCATGGTTAAAGTTACTAATCGTTATGTACAAACAGAAATGGGTAGTTATGGAGAAGTTAACGTTGCATTAAAAAAAAAAATCAAATTGAGTAAGACCCACCATGGAACTATATTTGAATCCAAATCCCAAAATATAAAAAATAATTACAATGTGCAACCCGAAATGGGTAGTTTTAACAATTTTTTCAATATTTCAGCAGAAGATCTAAAACACGGTAACGTTAAATTACAAATGGTTATAAGTAATTAATTATTTATACCGTTTTAGTGACAAACATGATCCGAGCGGTATTGGTGGATAGAAATAAGCCAGTTGATAATAGTATACTCTCCAAAACACATAATGATATAAATAAATTAAAACATATTTCTAATAATATAGGTGCCACATCAGACGAACAAAAACACTACAGTAGAAACGAAGATAAAGTAAATCAACATAAAACTAAATATACGAGTGAACAGGGTATAGAATCAGATATGAAATGTAGCCCAAATTTTTTTTCAAGATCAATTGAATCCGTTGAAGTTAACCCAGAAGAATATGTTGAGAATAACACCACTTCTGATGTATCAAGTATTTCTATGGACACAAGTAATATTTCGAAAGAAAATACCCTTACGAGAGGAAGGAGAAAAAAAACACTGGACTTATCTGATGCGTTTGAAGATAACGGTAAGGTTTACAATAAAACCGCGAACTTCCTGTGTTAGTTTTTATTATTATAGATTGTAGCTTGTTTGAAAACATTACAATAAAGCCTATCACATTATTAGACAAGATTTTAGAACCTGAAGATTATGTAAAAATCCCATCACAGAGGAAAGGTTATCAACAATGTTCAGATACAGTCGTTTTAGGTAATAATGCAAGCAATAAAACTTAGGATAGAACTATAATTTAGTAAACCTTGAATCTTCGCAATTGCGATATTTAAGAATTACCAAATTAATATTTCTTTTTCTATTTTAGGCAAAACTAGCAAATACCCCACATTTTTAGAACGATTTCCTGATCCAGATACAGCGTTCCCTATTTGTAACGAAAAATCAGCGATTACTACACGTCTTCAGGCTTGGAAAGGTAAAATCTATGTTTTTTTTTAATAATGCGAATCTTACTTGCAGAGGCCTCAGCACGCATGCATAAAACTGTATATAAAGATAAAAAGCAGTATTTGGAAAATATATTGGAATCTATAAATGATTTAGATGTTTTATTGGCAGCAAATAAACGTGGTGTACTGTTAGATGAGGTTCACCCAGGAACAATTATAGATCATGTGTGCGATACCATACATGAAGCATTTAAATACCTCAACACCCAGATTTTCTATTTCCACAATGCAAAGGACAACAAAATTAACTCTTTAGCCGAAAGTTGGGTTAACATCTTGTTTAATATGTGGGTGCGCATTATTGTGTTTTTGAAACAAAAATTCGATGATATAAAAGCCCTAAAAGAATCAAAGGTACCTTTCAACAATTGTTTATGGTGCTTATGCATTATAAATGACGTTTTAAATGAAATTCCAGTAATTCACACTCATATTACGTCAGTACTCGGGTTTATTAAAACAGAAATCTACACAAATGTATAAAATCTTGATTTAAAATATACCTAAACAAAATTCTGGAGTACATAAAACACATTATATACCATTTTATGGTTATTTTTCATTTATTATATTTTTTAATAATTATGTAAAATTAAATAAATAAAACTACTTCAAGACACTTATCGGCTTTGTATAAATTCTAAAGTGTTCAAAAATATTCCCAAAGTTTGCTACTGCATTTAAATGAAAGCTGTATTTGTAAAACTATTTGTGCCCTCGACTAAATAAACTTTAAAATTTAAGCTTGGAAAAGTGAGCTTTAAAATACTATTCAGAGTAGCGACAAACAGTCACAAATTTAAAATCTGTTACTACAAAGAAATCTTGGGCACTTAATTCGGATTTTACAATGGTCACTAAGCAAAATAAAGTGTTGACTGAATTACCTAATGCATTGGTTTTTGGAAATGCAGGGTAAAACATTTGATTTATGTTTAGCAATTTGCCAAAACATAGAAATGCAGAAACTAAGAGAAGAAATTGTTTTATTCGATGGATATGAGTAGTTGTGCATAATATTATATAGGTACCTAATTGATTGAGTTAATTATTATTCGCCTATTTTCTAGTGAAGTAACCTGTTGAATATTCAATAAAGCATTATAAGAATCTAAAAGAGGGTAATAATGCGTCTGTTTGTATACTGCACATATAATGTGTCTGGTGCGTTACTGTAAGTTTTTTAAGTCTGAGGATCACTGCATACAAAAGTTTAAAGAGGCATTAAATAGTAAAGATGTTTCAATGCGTTCTTTATGGCTAGTAGGCAAAACAACCAGTTTAACGTTCATTATGAAAAACAGTGTTATCATAATTGTTGCACTGTTCTATGCAGTTATTATTATTATTGCTGTGTAATGATGAAAATAAAAATGAAAAACATTCTTGATTTTATTTTCGAGATTTTGAGCATTAATGGTAAATTATTATGGTATAGCATTACCTGAAGTGGAAGAAGGAAAAAGGAGGAACGCAAGGTGAGGTTAAAGTTATATTATCACAGTCAATGTGAAGATAGAGGAAGAAGGAGAGAGTTGTAGATCTACCAAATAAGGAGGGTGACGATGATGGTGATGATACGCTAACGTGGTTTTACGTAACTAAAAAAAAAATAATATTGTGTAATTTTAAACTTACTTCTCTATATTTACTATTAAAATATTAATTCATTCATTCTGTTGTGTTTGCCTATTTAGAGTAATAGTAAACACTGGTTCGAGATATTGGATTTTAATTAAGCACAAAATAAAAACCTACACATGGTACAGTATTGTTGTTTTTCTATCTAACCAACTTAATAATAATTAACATACTTTTTCAAGGTCACGCACTGCTTCCTACCAGTGGCGTGTACATTACATCTTCTCTCCTCTTAAGACTATAAATTCTTACAAATCTAATTTGTTAGGTGCCTTCCTGACACGAGTACTTCGTCTCAGGAAACCCGGTGCATCCTCAGCTGTATTGGACTCAACTTTGGGTACCTCTTGTGTAACTGTTTCACTTGCCTGGACTTCAATGATTTCATTATCTTTGTCACTAGCATCTGTATTTGTTACAATTACTTCGGAGGCACCCTTGTCTATTGGTAGGTTTGGGATTACCGTTGGGGCAATAATTCTTTTGTCTACATTTTTATCTGGTTGTCGTCTTTGCAAACTATTCACATACTTATACATTATGGTACCATCTACATTAACAAGATATGTAACTGCACTCACATTCTTTACAATGATTCCCTCCTTCCATTGAGTATCTGAGTATGGGCCCAACCTTCCTACCAACACTTTTTCACCCACTGATAACAACGGTGGTGTGACGTAATCACCCTTAATATTAACTAACACTCTACCCCCCTCCTTAGGTTTAATCAGAGCGAGCAATGTTCTTGGTTTAGTCCGGAATATAAACTCATTCGGACTAATACCCGTAACAGAACTCGGCGTGTTTCTATAACTAAACAGGAAATTTACAATGCTTTGCTGAACCGTTAATGTGGAATTTTGCATAAACATTTTTTTAATTGATTGTTTCACTGTCTGAACGTTACGTTCTGCAATCCCGTGTGACTGTGGGTGATAAGGTGGTGATTTTAGCACATTAATTCCATTTGCATAACAAAACTTTGTAAAACTACTTGAATTAAAAGGCGGATCGTTATCACTCACAATCGTTTCTGGCAGTCCCATAACTGCAAACGTAATTTTCAATTTCTCTACAGTCTGTGTCACATCCATACCCTTTGACATACAATGGATATCAATCCATTTGGATTTTGTATCTACAATCAACAAAAATGTAACACCACTTGTATAGAAAAAGTCTACATGAATTCTCTCAAAAACTCTTTCTGTTCCTGGCCATGACACTAAAAATTTGTTTTTACTCATTTGACACATTTCACATGTACTTATTAATAATTCAAGGTCGTTTTGAAGACCCGGCCACCAGCATACTGACCGTAATAACATCTTTGATCTCACCATTCCAATGTGATATTTATGTATTAAATCTAGAATTTGACTCTGTAGTGTCTTGGGAATAATTACTCGAATACCTAACATCAGACATGATTTTGCAACCGACAACTCATTTCTTCTCATGAAGTAAGGTTTAAATTCCGGTTCAACCTTTTTAGGCCAACCGGTTTTAACAAAGTCTGCTACTTTCATTAAGACCGGGTCTTTTACTGTGACTTTAGCTATATCAACAAAAGTCAATGGTAATTCATCTGTTAAATTAAATGAGTTAATGTTACTTTCTACATTTGTAGGTTCAGGTAAAGGTAATCGAGACAACATATCTGCTTCATACAATTCACTGCCTTTTTTATATTGGATTTTATAATCATATGCCGATAAAATAATACTCCAACGAACTACTCTTGCCGCGGACATAACACATATGTTACGGTTTGGATTAAAAATCATTTGCAAAGGCTGATGATCTGACACTAACGTGAATGACCGTCCATAAATATATTTATGAAATTTCTTCACCAAAAATATAATTGCTAATGCCTCCCTCTCTAATTGAGAATAATTTTGCTCAGCCTTGGATAATGTACCAGAAGCAAACTGAATTGGTTTATCTATCCCGTCAACCCTATGACATAGTACGCCACCGACCCTATATGAACTCGCGTCACAAGAAATTATAATTGGCTTTTGTGGGTCATAATGTACTAATATTTGATTTTTAGTTAACATTTCCTTACTTTTCTGAAAAGCCTTTAAGCAACCCTCATTAACCTCGAATGTAACGTCTTTTTCCAATAACCGGTATAAAGGTTTCAATTCAGTCGATAACATTGGCACAAACCGACTGTAATAATTAATTAAACCCAGATAGGCCCTTAATTGCGTTAAATTCTGCGGCTTAGGAGCTTTACTTATTGCCTTTAACTTCTCATCCGTCGGATGAATCCCCTCACAATCTATGCTGTGGCCCAAATATTCAACTTGCGTTTTGAACCAGTGACATTTTTGCAAATTAACCTTAACATTAAATTCCTCCAGTCTTGTTAACACGGTTTCGACCAACTGTTCCATTTCAGCTATTGTTTTACTGGAAATTAATATGTCGTCTAGATAACAATTTACATTTGGGAGTCCCCCCAAAATCTGATCCATTATATTTTGGAATATAGCAGGTGCTGACGCTATTCCGTATGTCAGCCTTGTATATTGGAACATGCCGGTATGTGTATTAATTTTCAAGTATTTCTGAAAATTAGGATGTACCTTGAGTTGTTGATACGCTCCTGATAGATCAAGCACTGTGAAATACTTCCCCGACAAAGTCGCAAAGATATCCTCTGGCGTTGGCAAGGGATACTGGTCCACATTCAAGGCTTTGTTTACAGTTACCCGGAAATCCGTACAAATACGTACATCCCCGTTTTTCTTAGCCACTACAACAATGGGTGAAGCCCATTCGCTATGTTTTACTGGTTCAATAATACCTATTTCCTTCAATTGCTTTAATTTCTTTTCAACCACCGGTTTTAAAGAGTATGGAACTGAATATGGTTTCTTTACAACTGGTATTACATTTTCCTTCACATTGAATTTTACTTCAAAATGTTTAATCGAGTGACACAGATTTGAATCAAAAACACTACTAAATCTTGTCTGCAACCTACTTAAAAAATTACTTGTGTCTTCAATCTGATTTGCACAAAAATTACTTTTCCAGTTTGGGAACAAAACATCTAGCCAGTTCCTACCCAAAAGAGATGTAAATTCTTTTACAGATTCTATTACTGTTAAACTTAAATTATACACCTTATAACTAAAATTAACATCAATATTACAAGTACCTAACACCTTTACTTGTTGACCTGACACAACATTTAGTTTGAACCATGCTGGCTGTAATGGCATATTCAAATACTGCTTAAAATATACCTCTGACACAATTGATTTACAAGCCCCTGTATCAACTTCAAAATTTATCAATACCCCATTTACTAATAAGTTCATTCTATGAGGATGACTCGCAATAACTTGTACATTGTTCAAATTTAACAAATCATCATTAACCCCGTCATGCACATACCTTTGGTTTACTGTTTCTTTTTCGTCTATCATACCCACACTCGAAGTTCCTTGACCTGTTCTGTTTAATGGGCAAAACTTCTTTGTGTGACCAGTCTTATGACACCTAAAACACTTCCATTTACTAGCGGGGCTCTCTCCTGCATCATGACTTCGCCCACACTTGGAACACTGCATACTTTGTTTCATATCCGCTTTATGACTACCAGCTCTACTGTTATAAATTGGCTTGTTGATATAATTCAGTGACCCACCATTACCTTCAGATAAAGCCTTAACCTGCTTTTCTGCCAATTCTGCTGCTTGAGCTTCCTGACATGCCTTGGAAAATGTTAAATCATTTTGTGACAACAACTTCTTCTGAATACCTTCAGAACGAATTCCACACACAAACCTATCCCTTAATGCTTCATCCAGAAATGTATTAAAATTACACGTACTTGCCAACTTTCTGATTTCGACGATGTACTCAGCAATCGACTGGTCCGGTTTTTGATTACATTTGTTGAAAACAAACCGTTCATGGATCTCGCACACTGTTGGTGAGTAATGGTTACTCAATAATTTTGTAACCTCTTCATATGAGCAGTCACTCGGCTTCTTCGGTGCTACCAAATTCTTTAGCGTGTTGTAAACCTGAGGTCCTGCCAATGTAACAAACATTGATACCTTCTTGTCCGATTCCACCACATTAATCGTGAATAAATGCTCTATTCTTTCGAGATAAGTCTCAAATTCGGTTATATTTTCATCAAACTTTTCTATACCTTTTTAACACTTTTAACACTTTTTGTCTAAAAGGACAAGGAACAATGGCATGCAATTCTTAACAAGGTTATAACCTGCACCACACCAAAAAAAAAACTAATAATAATCCCATTTACGTCGCCAATTGTTGTGTTTGCCTATTTAGGGTAATAGTAAACACTGGTTCGAGATATTGGATTTTAATTAAGCACAAAATAAAAACCTACACATGGTACAGTATTGTTGTTTTTATATCTAACCAACTTAATAATAATTAACATACTTTTTCAAGGTCACGCACTGCTTCTTATAAGTGGCGTGTACATTACACATTCATTCGCTCATTTCTAGATTTAAGCTTTAGAATTATTGATTTACATATAATAAACTATTAAGACCTTCATCTTTTTTATATGACAACTGCGGAGAACCAAGCAGGATCTAGAAAAGAGAGCAGACATGCACACGGAAACATAATAATTTATACTACAGAAAAAACTACAACCGCTTATAAAATATATCGTTAGATAATGGTGATAAACCAATTATGGGAAACTTTGTACTAGCTTTTCAAATGAACCACAGGATCTATGGCCCTAGTTTCGGGATGCTATTTTATATTTTCCAACCATAACAACTTCCAATTGTTTTAAAATATACCGCTAGACGGAATCACGATCAGTCTCTATTACATGAAACTTCCGTTAGTTTTTTAAAAATACGCCAATAGATGGCGCCACAAACAAAACAGCATGTATTAACCCCAAGCCTCCAACCAGCATTTAAGCCAGCTCTCCGATTAGATCACATTTAAAGCAACCCTCCAATCAGAGCATAAGTATTGACATGTTCTAAGTTTAAATTTTATTTTTACTTGAACTTTTGAATAGGACACAGGCACCTCTTTCACGTTTGACCTTGGAAATTCCCAAGACCTCGGTAAGGACCTCGGGTTTGATCTTAGAGCCTGGTCTTGGGGTTGACCTTCTGCGTGTCCTTAGAGCCAGCCTTGAGCCGAAAAAAAATCGAGTTCAGGACCTCTGCGGGAAATTTTAATAAGGGTCCTAATGCTAGCTTGTTAGACAGGTATAGGAACATGTTCTCGGGTCTGAGCCCCCTGATCTGAATTTGTATTCTAATAAGAAGCCCTAGTCTCGTAAGACAGGTATAGATAGCGTAAGGTAAATCTAAAAATTAAATATGAATGAAAATGGTTAAACTGTTTTATTGATATCTTATAGAAGCGGGCAGCCTTGGAATTTTTTTCTCTAACATGAAGTTTAAATGTCATTCTGGTGTAGATTGTTTTACCGTGTGATTTTAATTTTCGTAATGAGCATATTATAAAAGAGGCAGCGTAATTATCCTAAAAAAGCTTAAACCCAACTTAAATACACAAACCTAATTATCTCTCTAACACATACTTATTGTAATTTTCTATTCACCTTTCGCGTTAATTATAAGTTCGTTAGCGTGTCCTTGTCTGTATGAATTTGGTTATTTATAACATATAGAATGATTTCACCTTGAGATATTTTTCTATTGTTGCTGTCCTAAGAGTTGTTAATATTACCAAATCTACTTTCAGGTTTTGAGTGAATTACTATTTGCACCTTGTAAATTATATAACCCCGTCAATTTTAACAATCTAAATTACGTAAAATTGTTTATTGATATAAAATACCTAGACATCGACCTTAAACATATCGATTATGTTCTATGCAATTTTTGATACGACGCATAATTTACCAACAAAAAATTCATAATGTTGAATGTAAGTATTAGCTCAAATTTTATCAATACCTGAATAACAATCTCGAGATTGTAAAAAGTCACCTACAACATAAAACGGAGGATTCATGCATGGTAATGGATGAAATTTTGAAATGACCCTGTATTACTTGAATTTTATAGAAGTGGTCGGTCTTGGAATTTTTAAGTTCACAAGTATTTATGTCTATTAATATAACACAAGGTAAGTCTCAAAAATTAATTAAATATGAATGAAAATGGTATTATTGATATCTTATAGAAGTGGTGGGATTTTTTTAAGTTAACATGTATTTATATCTAGCGATTTCATGTTGAAGTCAACCTTCAACATTATACACTCAAAAATTACTTTAATTTAAATGAATAATTAAGTAACAACGACAACACACTTATTTTACCTGGAGAAAAGTCACCTTTGTCGCCTTGAAGTTGCCCATAGGCCTGACCTTAGAGTTGGCCTTGGGAATTTCCTGACTTAGTTCGGCCTAGGAAAAAGCAAAATACATAAAGGACTAAAATTAAATGCTAGTTAAAATAATAGCGTTGGTTAAATTGTTTCCAATATCTCAATTAACGACCTCGAGATTGTAAAAATGTCACCAACATAAAACGGGGGATTCATGCATTGTAATGGATGAAATTTTGAAATGACCCTGTATTGTAGATATATTATAGAAGCGGTCGGTCTTAGAATTGTTTTTTTAAGTTAACATGTATTTATGTCTATTAATATAACGCAAGGTAAGTCTAAAAATTAATTAAATATGAATGAAAATGGTTAAACTGTATTATTGCTATCCTATAAAGTAGCGGCTTTGGAATTGTTTTTAAGTTAACATGTATTTATGTCTAGCGATTTCACCTTGAAGCCAACCTTCAGCATTGTACATGCAAAAATGAGTAATTAAGTAACAACGACAATATTTATTTTACCGTGAGAAAAGTCACCTGCAACTGGCCTTGAAGTTAGCCATAAGCAAGGCCTTGGAGTTGGCCTTGGCGATTTCCTAGGACTTAATTCGGCCTTGGAAAAAATCTATAAATACGTACAATTGAGTTCAGTTAATTTGGTCTGTTTGAAGAGCATTACGTTATCATCGTTACGGAATTTTTAAATGTTAATCAAATATGACAGATATAGGAACTTGCTCTCGGGCCTTCGCCCCATTGGCGTGGCCCTCATGGCTGGAAATAGTCCTCTAATAAGGGGGCCATAATTTTATCATAAGGCAAGTATAGGAACGTGTTAGGATCTTGTCATGATCCCCTTAACGAGAAATAGTATTGTAATAAGGGGACCCTAATGGCTAACTTGTAAGACAAGTGTAGTAACTTGTATTAGGGTCTGCGCCTTCCTGTCGTGGCCCCCTTGGCTCAAAATTTGAATTTTTTGTGTCACCATCTAGTGGTGTGTGGCCTAATGAATATTTTCTGTAATAGAGGTGGCACCATATAGCAGTATATTTCTCTCTCTCTCTCACTCTCTCTCACTCTCATTCTCTCACTCTCATTCTCTCACTCTCATTCTCTCACTCTCACTCTCACTCTTACTCTCACTCTCATTCTCACTCTCTCTCACACTCACTGTCTATCTCACTCTTTCACCCTCTCACTCTCTCTCTCAGTCTCTCACTCTCTCACTGTCTAACTCTCTCACTCCCTCACGCTCTCACACTCTCACTCTCTCACTCTCTCACCCTCTCACACTCTCACTCTCTCACTCTCTCACTCTCTCACCCTCACTCTATCACTCTCTCACTCACTCTCTCCCTCTCTCACCCTCTCACCCTCCCACTCACCCACTCTCTCACTCTCTCTCACCCTCTCACTCTCACTCTCTCTCTCTCACTCTCTCTCACTGTCTCTCACTCTTTCACTCCCTCTCAATCTCTCTCAATCTCTCTCTCTCTCACACTCTCTCTCTCTCTCACTCACTCACTCACTCACTCACTCACTCACTCACTCACTCACTCACTCACTCACTCACTCACTCACTCACTCACTCACTCTCTCTCTCTCTCTCTCTCTCTCTCTCTCTCTCGCCATTTGCCATGGTCATACCGTTGCCCAGCTGCGTTAAAATGTTGTTTTGTGTAATATCTCGCGCATTCAATCGTTGTATAAAATCCATCGGTAGAATAATTTTCTTCTTCTGGTTGTTGTCCATAGTTATTGAAACAAATTACCCTGAATAGCGCCAAGTAATGGTCCTAACAGGAGTGGTAGAAATGCACCGTCCTTCTGTAGAAGAAACTGTTTTTTCCTTTTTATAGATTCGTATCTCTGCGAAGAAGAAAAACACACTTAGGTTTCTATGATGGTAGCCCTTTGTAAAAATATCCACTACCGAACCGCTATTATTATTAAGACCAGTTTTTCACCGTCAAACTGGTCCATATCAGGTAAGTCCTTCTGAAATTCTGCCGAGAGATCCTTGAATAATGTCTGCCACTCGCTGTGGAACCAAATAATTTTTTCAAAAGTTGTATCGTAGTTTCGATATTTTTTAGAAAATCCACGATAAAATATGATTCCCCACAACCCGATAGCTCCGCATCTATTGCTGGGAAGGGACACTTAAACGGACCCTCCATCTTGAATCTCCAAGCGGCACTAATGGTCACTCTGTGATCATCCTCTCTAAAATCGTGCTTTTGTTTTCTAGAACGTAAACATCAAAATTGGAAATGAAGGTCAACTTGTTTGCCTTTCACGTAATTAGCTAATTAGTGGGTTTTTCCCGGACACGTTAAAGGTATTTGAATTGTGAAGGTTTGTTATTGCGGTTACATAACCGGGAGAAATCCAGAAAATAATTAATGTATATTAATTATTAGAAGTTTTGTTATGAATTTAGAATTTACATCAGTTCTACATACATAAAGACAAAATTTACATCGATTGGGGCTTGAATCTCGTTGGCGTAGTTAGTTAGCCCGGTACTCTAGCAAAGTACAGCTCGTAGGTTCAAATTCTTCTCGAGGTAAACTTTTTATATATGTATTTAATAAAATTAATAATAACTTTTAATGTATATTAATGGTGGTGGAAAACCGTTATGTACTTTACCTTGAATTTATTTCTGTATTACTTTTGCGCGATGCAGATTGGACTGTAATTAAATCATGTATTTGATTGAGATTGAAGTGATTGATAATGCTTTGATTGATTAATTGATTTGATCCGTTACTTTTAATTATTACTCATAATTCATAACGGGGCGCAAACAGGGGGTGAAGACCAGCGAACTAGTACCGGAGGCCTACAGTTGGCAAGGGAGCGAAGGCCCGAGAACAAGTTTCGGCGTTCTATACCTGTCTTATGAGATAGCATGAGGACCTCCCTTGTTATAATACTATTTCAAATTTCCCGCCATAACAATTACAAAAATGGCCGGCAAAACAAAATGGTCGACAAAACAAAATGGGCGAGGCCAATCAGAAACCGGGGGCGTATCTGGGCGTGGTCTATGGACCAAGGGGCGTGGCCTACCCTCAGGACTTCCAATAAGAACGTTGTATGCGCTCACAAGGCTACTGCGGTTGCCTACCATCCAGGGGCTGTACTGCCAAAAAGGCCCTGAATACTGCCAAAAGGGCCCTAATTAGGATTTTTTATGTAATTAAAAGAAAAATTGGTCAATAAATTACATCAAAGTAGGTATAGGTACAGTAAAAATGATTTTTATTCTGATGAAGAATCTGCCAAGTGCAATTTATAATTCATACTTGGTTAGATTTTAAATGTCAATTCCCTTTTTTTCTTTCTGTGGTGTAACATAAAATATCTTTCATTTGTTTAAATAAAGTCACTATTATTATTATTATTATGCGCTGCTTTAATAGGTATCCTGCTCGACAGGATTTAGGTTCGAAAATAGAGCTGGTCAACACATTTGAATAATTTACTAAATGCGCGCGGTGTGGTTACACATTGTCATTCAATATTCTATCGACTGTGACCGTCCGGATTCCCTTGAAATTCCTCCCGATATTGTAATCGAATGGTGCATGTTTAACCATGCCATTCACATTTCGCTTAATTAATTAATTCATTTATTACGTAAGTAAAATTTAGTTGATCATATACCTTTTTTCCTAATAAAAATAGCACAAAATTTCAAGAAACAATAAGAGCTAGAGTATGTCTATGCTCAAGACCAAATACCTGTCACTTTTTAAACTCTATGTGTCTTCGTTAAGCAAAAAACGAATACTTATACTTACCGTGTACCTATATTAATTGATATCTAGCCTGTACATATCAGGTAAAACAAATTGAAAACTAGAAACGTAACGATTTCAGACAAAGCAATTGATAAGATTATATTAGTGAAACAATGGCATAAGTAGGTATACTGTCAATTAATCTATTACCCAAATTTAGTACATACATTTTATATTTGGTCAGGTTTTTTCACAAACTACTCGTTTTGTCATTTATCAAAATTATTCCATGAAAGCTATAACATTAATTTTACAGTATTTCACTCAATAAATTTGAAAAATATTAAGCTTAAAACGGTTAGCGTTAGTGCATGTCACAAAATGAAGTAAAATTACTTTCTGTAATGTGCCAGAAAGCACAATGTCTGGGCCCTAGTAGGTAATTGTTTTATTGATTTATATCAACACAAATAATCGAAAACTCTATTTTTTTTATAATTTATCACTTCAGTTTACGATATCCCGTTTGTATGCGTTTCTAATAAAATTCGGATCAGTTAATAAATCCTACAACCTTTACATATTAGTGGACGATGATCAAAAATGCAAAATTTTGATTCACCTCAATTATAACAATTCAAATGTTCGTTTAATAGAAATTTACTGATTATTATTCATTCCTAATGGTGCACACTTTATATATGTCGCAGGCAAATGTTGAAATTGGGGATTTGATCAAATCCCTAAGGGAAATGATCAAATCTCGGAAAATGTATGGAAATAAAACGGAAAATTAAAATCTACGGTAACCTAGGTTACCGTAGATTTTAATTTTCCTTTTCATATTCATTTTATTTTCCGTGATCTGATCATTTCCCTTGGGGATGTGATCAAATCTCCAATTTAATCATTTCCCTGCTACATATATACAAAAAAGACTTAAAAGATATAATCATTGAGTATCCGAATATATACTCAATGATATAATTTTATAAACAGGTTAAAAAATATCTGTTTTGTATGGGTAACCCGCGCTCTTAGCTTTTCTTAGGTCAAAATTACAGTCATAGTATTCATTGTTAAATCAGAATTAAAATGCTATTAAAGTATACATCCTGAAAATGCATTTCATTAAAAACAAATATATTGGCAACTTTTTAAGAAACACTCACGATAAAATGTATTCTAAATATAACATTTGCGTATTACAGCTTTCAATTTTAAGTACTCTTTCAAATGTATGTATAAAATATTGGTCAGTAGAAAATAATATTATGCGCGTAAGTAAACGTTTTCCAAATTGAAACGGCAAAGAATTAGATATTAAAAGTTCGTTCTACAGTAACCAATCAAAGATAATTAAAAGAATTAATATGCAGATAGAACGCTTTTGCTAATTGCATATTTCATCTGCTTTACAGACAATAATGTTATGAATAACACATTACATATACATATGAAAGACAGGATGTTAGTAATAAGGGATATGCTTAGAACTTAAATGTTTTCGTGAAAAATAAGTGGCATAAACAAGATGTCGCGATTGCGGCTTAGTGGACATATTATTTGGTTGGTCTAAGTACACGCAGTGCTTCAGAGTCCTCCGCTCTTAAAAGACACTACCGTATATCATAATGTACATGACATGAGAAGCATTAATTTGTTAAATAAATCAATGGATCACTTTTCTGAAGTAAGTGAAAAAAGCTCTAATTTACAGCTCGTAATACAATCGATTATCACAATTGCATTTATTATTGGTGCGGCTGCAAATATTGCAGTTTTATGGATTTTATATAAATCATCAAAAGTTCGGAACAGTAAACATGTCCTAATGTTAAGATGTTTAGCTTCTAACGATGTTGTTGCTCAATGTGGTATGCTACTTTTAATGTACCTCAACAAATACGATCTTATACCAACTCATTGGAGATGTGCCCTATTTGTATGTCTTCGAGGCTTTGGAATTGGCTCTGGATGTGTTGCTTTAGTTATGGCAGTTGAGCGATGGTTAGCACTTACTAAACCTTTTGTTTATCAAACGGTAAGTGTAATCCTTTAAATTTGTAATGATTATCCTCATCATTATGATGCTATTTTCGTATACTGACATTATCTTTATATTATAATAAATACAATTGCAATCGATATTCGCTTTAATTAAACCCCAAAATGTTACAATTTTAACTCAAAAGTAAACATGTAAATTTTGGCATTTACATTTTATTTTAACAATTTGCAATGTACGTATGCTTTCAATGTAGAATACAGTGTGTGTAGTATTTTAACAAAATAAATTTGCAATTATGCAGTTCCAGGAAGCAATTTTTCACCTTTAGTAAGAAAATTTGCTTCGTGTTATGTAGATAATATTGATCTAATTATAATTGAATGAAAATTGTGTTGATTTTGTGCTATATTTAAGAAGGGAGCGGAGCCTCAATCACGACCATTAAACCAGGTTTTAATTAGAAACTATTTGTACAATTCACATACTCACAAATATTGGAAAAAAGTTAAATATTAAAATAGGTAATTAAACATGTATAATACATTCTTATTTAATAATTTAGAAATGATTTCTTTCTAGCATGTTTGAATTGTGGAAGAGTAAACTTTTAAAAATATAACAAAATTATTTGAATTAACGGCAATGAATCCATTTTCTTAAATATATACTAACCACTCACATCTCATTAGTAGGATTTATGCTGTCGAAAAAAAATGATTTGATGAGATTATTAAAAGTAATGGCTAAAAAGTGTGCCACTAGTGAATACAATATATATATATATATATATATATATATATATATATATATATATATATATAAATTACTAATTTAGTTATAACTTTGTATACAAGTTTATATTCAAAGGTTACAGTAGGTAAATACAAAATTACGTCATTCAGTGTAATAGAATTAATTGAAATTTGCTAGCTATTCAAGAAATTGATTATCCTTTTCCTTTATGTTTTCGTGCTGAGAAAATTAGTAGTGGCATATTAATTGATGGGGACAAATTGCTTGCACCTATTGCTATGTAACTAAGCAACGGTTTATGTGCCGCTTCATTAGTAACCTTTTCATTATTAATTTCAGCTAGTAACCCATCGCATGGTTAGACGATGCATTTGTTTACTATGGTCATTAGCAATTATCATAACTTATTTTCCTCTGTTCGGATTTGGTCAATATTATAATAATGGAAAATGCACTAGATATCGTGAAGCTACACTGTGTAAAGACGTTATCTATGCTTTCATATTCTTCGTTTTTGGTGAGTATTTAGCACATTTATAAATTTATTTCAAAAATTATTAAATACATAAATTTCCCTTGTGTTCTCTAAATTATCATAATGGCTGCAACACATATTTGGTTAAAATGTGAAAAATGTTTTGTTCACGATTTCTAAAGTTTTTTTTTTATTTAAACCGAAACGTTTTCTGTGATTTTGGTGATGATAAACCCATGTGCCACAGAGTAATAGGTGAACACTAATTTTATGAAACCGCAAACTTTCACGATTAACACTCATAATTAATATACTTATCTTTTGAATATGTTATTGTGTATTTTTATTAATTTTTTACAAATTTTATTCTTTTCGATAACAATTCAGTCATCGTCGTCTTTGGTAAATGATTAAATTTCTTTTAAAAAATTAATTAAGAATAAATATATGAAATCTGAGAGCACAGATATAAACCTGTTATAATAGCTAGGGAACGTATACAAAAAAGCCAACTACGGAAACTAATTTTATTTTAGCAAAGATCAGACATATCTTTAAAAGATTAAATCTTGTTAAGACACTTTGAAAATGACAAATCAGAACATAAAAAAATACACATTATATTTTCATTATATAATAGCGATTACAGTCCCTAATATTAACGGACAATTATTTTATTTTATTTTTTATGGTTTAACTAGATAATTAATTGGCATGTTAAGTTTTCAGCTATGAATGCTTTACCACTTTACTAAAAGTTTTTCACAACCGCGGTCTTACATTATAAATTGATTAAATTTTATTTAATTTGTTTTTTTAATAGTGACATTTTTCATTGTTAGCCTTCGTTCGTTAGAGGGTGTTCTGATTTGATATTTCCAAAGCGGTTTAAAATACTTAGCTTTTTTAAGTTTTTAATGGTGTATTTTTATATATGTTTACACAAATGTATACGTGTTGATAACACTTACAGTTACCGTCTTCAGTAATAATAAAATCTTTTACAATTGTTTAAGATGTTAAAACAAATTTTACAAAGTACTGAAAACGCAAACATAAGCCTGCTATTAGTATAACAGTTTGAAAAACGTATAAAGCCAACTATGGAATACAATTTTAGTAAAGAATAACTAGATCCTTAATAAATTAAATATTGTTAAACTGCCCAAAACGCTAAGTATTTTAAATATGTGTAATAATGGTGAAAGTTTACATTTTCATGTTTCAAAGTGGTTTCATAATATTTAATGTATTGAATATTCAGCAAATCTTTACTACAATAAAATTAGATTATGCATATATTTGTTTGACATCTTAATTATTTTTTTTAAAAACATTTAAATCTTTAAAAAAATTAATAAAAATACATAATTACATACCCAAAAGATAAGTATAAGTAACTATCAACACTAATTTTGTGTCAACCTAATTAATTCACGATTTAATCTAAATTTGAAATACTTATTCAACACCTAACCATAATTTTTAATGAGGTCTGTGAATTTCCGTCAAAGTAAACAAGAGGCAAATATTTGTAGAATTGTCATGTATTTATTAATATTGTAGATATTGTAGGTAACCGACGGATTTCTTCGCTTTAATGTCAACACGAAATAGAAAATTAAAGGACATTAATGATATGTCAATAAGTCGTGATATTTGAGATTTTTCGGTGCATGCTTTCTTTTCGTGTATTTTATAAATTCAGTTTGGAAAATGTTATTAAAGGTTTGAAAAATAAGGGAAGAGACGGAATTTTCTGATGCTCATGCAATTTTTGGGTAAAATATCACCGTTCAGTTGCTAATTACACTGTTGGGAATACGATGAAATTAAAATAATGTCATTTTCTGTTACGCTGAAATTCAATAGATATGGAGTTTTCTACGGATGAGTGAATACTTTAAATCTTAATACTACCTTTAATGAAAAATGTATGTAAAAGGAGCGTAATGTTTCCACGTAATCGATCTTGTTTTTTTATTATAACAATAGTTTTTTTCGGAAAAGTCAGTTGGGTAGGGGATTGGGTCCTGCGAATGCGGGAGCTTAAACGACTTCATACATATAATACTTATAAAGAGTTTATGGCAATCTAATGTAATCGCCCTGGCTTGAACAAAAGAAAGATAACCAAACACGCGCGGGGGCGTGTGATATATATATATATATATTATATATATATATATATATATATATATATATATATATATATATATATATATATCCAAGAGTAAGGAGGTACTTTGTATATGTAAATCCAAACAAGCAATTCAATGAACTGGTCATTGTCTTGCAAGAAGTTACTATTTATTTATTACACGATATCCAAATTGCGCATCAGCGTCTACATAAGTTTAGAATTTAGTCGCTAATACATTTTTTAAATACTGCAATGCCACACTATCCCGCAAGTACGATTATTATGTCGAAACTTGTTTAAATAGCCGGTGTCATTACTTGTACGGCATTTATATCATCGCTAGGATGATTAGACATTGCAGTTTTTTTATTATCATTTTCCGCCTTTTCAGATAACGCAACACGTGGCAAAGCGAGATATGATAACTTCAGTTTATTTATTTTTATGATTATTGATAACGCTTGTGGATTATCGAACATGTGACCAGATGATAGAAAAATTCTCCAACTATACTATAGATCTGATCTACTTTTGATGGACTGATTACCTACGGCTTAGTCTGTTAAATGAACTCTTTCTCTTGTTTTAAAAGTAAAGCGATATGTGGATGTATGTGAGTTAAGGAGATGCCCTCGGCCTTATCACAGTCACTCAAACGGTGTGACACCGCTTGCCGGGTACTTTATTGATCATCACTTGTTCCTTTGTAACCTGAACTGTTTTGCAGTTTATTTTAACGGTGTTCAAGTGTACTTGGTTCAGCCTGCTTGTATAGAATTGTTTTGTTTACGAACTCATATCTTTTATATATAATGTATTGTAATTATACGAATTTATTTTTTATTACTTTATATGTTGTGTAAAATTGTTTTTATTCACAATACAATACAATTATTGCTTATATGTAGTTTAAAAAGCATTTTATTTTTACGGTTGCCTTACTGCTACCTAACATGATTAATTTTTATTTATTTATGTGTATATGTGCGTGTGTGCATGTGTGCATGTGTGCATATGTGCGTATGCGTATGCATGTGTGTGTGGCTGCGTGCGTGCTTACGTACATGCGTCGTTAGTGCGTCCATACGTGTGTGTATTATGTGATTTCACTGTCTGCGATTTAATGGCACTTTGCTTTTGATTGTTTGTTTTACTTTGATTTATAAATGTTACCTGTAAAATTGCTTATTGCTTCATACTCAGCTGAATTTCTTTGATGATTTTTCCCCAGTTTGTAATTATGGGTTGAATTATTAATTCCTAAAGCTAGTTAATTGTAATTTAAGTAATTTTATTGTTTACCTGTTCCACTATGATGCAACACTTAATCTTATTTCTATATCATATATCATATAATTAACACAGCGTAACCTCCCACTAAACGGTTATTTTTATCAGATTTGAGTTTCGATACTAATTTAGTATTAGACTTTTAAATAAATTCTAAGCTTTTAATTATTGCGAGGAAAGTCAATTTTTTTAAAAATTTGCATCATTGCAAATAAGTTCCATATTATGCTTTTAAAGACAGAGTACCTTGGGACACTACAGTATAATATTAAATACTGGTAAATAAGTATATATATATATATATATATATATATATATATATATATATATATATAATATGTGTATATATGGAATCTGACGACTCTGATAACCAATCGAAGCCAAAGTTATCAACTTCAAAGGTAAATATAATGGAAATAAAGAAATTAAATGTGGAATTCGATAGTGTTAGTAAAACATCTGGAACAGAGAACCCTGCTTTGATACTATCTTCGAACAAATCAGTAAATAAACTAGTAAATGCGGTTGCTACTTATGCTTCTGTAACCAAGTGGAAAAATCTAACCTACAAAAGGATTAGGCAAAATATAGTAATTGGTAGCAAAGATACACAAGGTAGGATAAATGCGGTACAGAAATATTTGCACATACACGTTTACTAACTAAATTCAGAAACAACTGAAAATACATTATTTTCTCAAACAGTGTTTTCTTACTCAGAAAGAAAACGGTATTGATATTTTCGTAAACTTTTCTAAAAATAGTTTGAAGTCTATTTTTAATGCGATAATTATTGCTATTCAATCTGCTTTCCCATTAAGAAGGTAAAAGCCAGAAAATCTGAAAAAAGGATTGAATGGTTTAACAAAGAACTAAAATTACTCAGAGATAAATTACAGTTTCTTAAACTTTTATATAATAGATATGTAACATTCAATTTATACTGTATTAGAAAAACCTCTTCATACGCAATATAATAGAGAGATCGATAGTGCCAAAAAGGCCACACATGGCAGTTTTATTCATATATCTTCTCATCTGGTAAGAGAAATGTGGAGTGTAATAAATTCTTATCAAAAATCAAAACCAAGTAACAAAACCCAACGTCTATCACCTACGTCCTTTAATAAATATTTTAACGGCATCATTAAACAAACGAAAAAACATCTATCAAACAACAGTAATTATCAGGTAGAAACATTAAAGTATCAAAATTTGAGAAAGTGTCACAAGCCAGAATACGCAATTAAAAAAACACAAATGATAAATACGTATTTGGTCAAAACAAAATTAATGAAAGAAAAAATATATTCGCTGCTTTACGAAGCCGTTTATGATATTAGAAAACTGCATAATAACCACTGGTGAATTTTCACAACGGCTTTAGACATCCCTATTTTATAAAAAAGTGACAAAGAAGATACAAAGATCTACAGATTTTGCCTGTGTTTTCTAAGATCTTTTAGAAGATACTCCGTGAACAAATAATCTAGCACTTTGAAAGGAGCAACTTGTTTTATGTCCATCAATATGGTTACAGGAAAAATACAAATAACTTTTTAGCTATTGTCAAGTTAATAAATATGTTAGCATGCTTCGAAAAAGGGCAACAAATGCAGTAAGCCTCTCACAAGCTTTCGATTGCGTTTCGCATGACGTTTTGATACAAAAACTTACGCAAACATCATTGTACTAATACGAGTGCAAAAATTGATAGATTCCTATATAAGAAACAGACATCAGAGTGTTATTTTGAATGGAAAAGTATCATCAAAACTTCCAATAAACATTGGTGTCACTTAGGGACCTATACTAGGACCATTGCCATTTTTAATTAACATCAACGGCATGCCTTACACCTTGTCTGAGGGTGTAGGATGCATACTAACGCAGATGATACAACGTTGTGTCCAAGGATCCGGATCATCAAAAAGCTCATGGAAAACTGGAACAGAATATTACAATAGTTAACAAATGGTATATATCAAACAATTTAAAACGTGCCTGTAATGCAATAAAGCGATTTTTGTAATACGTAGGCTAGTGCAATCTACATCTCAGGTTATAGTTAATTCAAATTACTTTGCATTGATATGCATTGATATAATAGTTATGCAGTCTTTGTATAGGGCAAGAATTCGTCACCTATAAAAATTCTTAAACCACAACGAAAGGCGTTTCGTGTCATTGCAAATTTACAATACAAAGTGATTGTAAAAGAGCTTTTACTGCCTTAAATATTCTCAGGCTTTCAAGCTTATACATACTTGAATCACTGTGCTACGTCAAAAGTACTTCTTCAGTATTATAAGTGTTTTGTAACTGTGGTTTCAGATTCATACATTGTCTGACATCCCCTTTTATTTTTAAAACTCCTTATATTTCTTTATTGTATCATATATTCTACTGCATTCAACCAAATTTTGCGCGGCCTACCAGGTCAGGCCTTACCTCTCACTCGCACATATCTGCTTTGTTAATCTTGCGTTGTTCATTCTCTCGATGCGACCAAACTAACGTACTGTACTACTTTTATACATATCTATTATCGTCCTTTCTTCGCCATACTACTTCATTATAAACTCATTCTTCATCTTACCCCTTCTCGTTTTACCGCATGCGTCTCTCAGGAATCTCATACCCACGTTATTTATTATTGTTTCGTACTTTATTTGACAAATGCATGTCACACTTCCATACAGTACTGACTGGACAAACAGGCCATTAAAGATTGCTCGTTTCGCAGCTACGCTCATGCTTTCGTTTTTCATTATCGTCCATATACTTCCAATCACTTTCCTTCAGTTCACTTCAGTGAACTTTCTACCCATATATACTAACTTGTCCACTTGTTCCACAATTTCATCATACTCTGCTGTCCTTTTCACCTTCCCGATTGAACACCACAATATTTGCTTTGTTCACTTCTACCTTTAGGTCCATGCTCTCACAGACTATATCAAACTTCCTCAGAACATAATAAAATACTTATCTTTTTTGGGTTTTTTTAATGGTGTGTTTTAAAAATACACCATTAAAAAACCCAAAAGAGACAATTATTTTATTATGTGTGATAATGGTGAAAGTTTACATTTCCATATTCCTCAAAGCAGTTTGCAGCTCATCCGCATTCTCACTGAATAAGACTATGTCATACGGATACACCAGAACTCGTACGTTTACGTCACCAACCATTACACCATTTGTATCGGTATACGTTTGCCATGTATATATTGAACAATCACGATAACATCACACAGCCTTGTCGCACTCCTTGCTCGATGTTAAAGTGTTCACTCACACCTCCCATCACCCGAACACATACCCGGCTACCGTTATACACTGCCCTTATTCCGTTTATTAGACCTTTACTTACGCCATATTCATTTAATATTTCCCACAGCTCTTCCCCATTCACTCGGTCATATGATTTCTCCAGATCTACAAACGCACATTACAGCTTCTTTTTTACATTTAAACACTTTTCGATCATCTGCTGCAGAGCAACTATCTGATCAACACATCCCAAAGCCTAGTTTGGGTAGTTTCACGTACTCTATCAATCGGTACTCTTCAAAATACTTTACCAGGTACAGTGAGCAAACTTATTCCCCTGTAGTTTTTGCAATCACTGTTGTTCCCCTTACCCTTATACAGTGGTACAATAATCACGGTCTTTCAATCACTCGGCGCTTTTCCATACTTAAGGCATACATTGAATAATTCACACAACTTTCATGTAAGCTTTCAACATCCATATTTTAGCATTTTACCGGTGATTTCATCCACGTCTGCTCCTTTGCCGTTTTTCAACTTTCCTACCGTTTTCTCTATGCAATCTAACCCAACATCCTTATCAGCTTCATTCACTATTCCTTCTACATTCTCCTTATTAAACCCTACAGTCGTATTTTCTTCACTACTGTACAGCTTTCCGAAATATTCTTGCCAGCATTTCCTCACAATCGTCCCATACTATTTCGTTGCTCCTATTCATCACTGCTGCACTTTCTGTGTTGGGCCACGTTTTGTATTTTTGTCCCATTTCCGGAAGAGTTTTTTGTTTCCCTCAAAATCATTCTGCATCTTTTCTCCTCCCACAGCCATCATTTCGTCTTTACTTATTCTCACTGCCTCCTTCGCTTCCTCGTTTCTTAATCTGTACACCTCATACAATCGCTTCTTCTCGGTCTCATTATTTGCAGCAATCATTGCTATGTACGGATCTGTTTTCTTACATACTGCCTTTTTTACCGATTGATTCCAACAAGTACATTTTCTGCCTACTTACAGCTGCTCTTCCTTATATCTGCACGGCACAATTGACAATACAGTCTTTCAAGGTTATCCGCACTTTCAACGTCATTGCATTTTATTTGTTCGCTCCACACTTTGCCTTCCTTCTCCAGACTCTCTTTGCCCTAAACATACTCTTGATACAACCAAAAAATGGTCCGATCCACACTACGATCCGTGCCTTACTTTTGTACCTCTCATCAGGTTTATAAGTCGTTCATCAGACACTATCAAGTCTATCACACTTTTAAATTCACCTGTTTGCCGTGTATGCACGTATTAAATACAAACAGGTTTCTCTCCACACAGATGTTCACCATTCTCATTGATTCTTTGGTCTCCGAACCTTCCTAGGACGCGTTCAGTGTGTTCTCTCTGTACACCCACCCATCCATCCATATCTCCCAATATCACCATTCTTTCGTTTGGCTTACATACGTTCCACACATTCTCTACATCATTCTAGAAGTTCTCACACTCTTGGTCACTTTCTCCATTCGCCGCTGCATAGCATGCCATGAAAAAAAATTCCACTTTCATTCTAACCCACATTATCCGGGGGGATACCAATTAGTACTGTTTAACACATCTTTTTGCACTTCACGCAGTATCACTCCAACTCCTTTAACGCCATGAATTTCACTTTCAACTCCGATACATACAGAATATCAAGCTGCATTTCATTTATTACATTCGCAATTTCAAGTTCGTTACCATGCATACCTCTAATATTCCACGTCCCAACTCGCCATTTTTTCCTTGCACTGCCGTCTGCAACACGGCCTGATTGGCCCTTGTGGCCAGGTCGATCCGAGGCATTTTTATTGTTATTTTTAGTAATTAATTTAGCAGGCAGTCCGGTTACTAGCCATGTCGTGCCCCGGACGATGTATCATTACCTTCTAACGGTATCGTCCTACTACCGGACAGTGCTGGCACTTATTTCCCAACTGCCCTACAAAAAAGGAAGTAAGAAGTAGAAAATAGAGACAAAGACAAGAAAGATATAAATAATATAAATGTGTATACTTACTGTTATTATTATATATATATATATATATATATATATATATATATATATATATATATATATATATACTCTTTTTTAAACTACTACGGATAGGAACTCCTTCAAATGCTGCAGCCAATGGTAAAATGGGTCTAACTTGCAAATAATAAATTAGTGCCATATACAAACGTTTCAAGCGAAAGTAGTATTTATGACTACAGCATTATGATGCAATTTCTCTATCTTTACCTGCAAAACCCAGACCAATAAAGTTCTACAATTTTTTTCGTATTTCAATATATAGTACGTTTGTTGAATAACGTCAATTTAAAATTACAAACATTCCTGCTACATTTTATTTTAATCGCTTACAATTACTACAAATAATAAAATGTACATATCACTTTAATTATAAATTTTAAATTGACGTTATTCAACTTATATATTGAAATACGAAAAATGTTGTAGAACTTCTGATTTATTGGTCTGGGTTTATGCAGGTAAGCAAGGAGTGTAAAGAAAATTGCATCATAATGCTGTAGTCATAAATACTACATTCGCTTGAAACGTTTGTATATGACACTAATTCTTAGGGGGGTCGCTTCTCAAGAAGAGAAAATCCGAAGACAGCATACAGTTAAAAAGGTTACCATTATGTAATTCTATACGAAATAAAAAGAAAAAAAGTTTGAATCATTTGATGAAGGAGCATTTTGGGGAAGATTGGTGAAACAAGGAAGACCTTCTGTGGTACACAAACTTATTAGACTGTAGCGGAGGAGGATACATAGATATTTTGGAAAGTAACGAATGCCAAGAAGATAAAGACGAGCTCTATGATTGCCTAGACGAAGAGACTGCAATGCATACTTAATTTTTTTAGGGTGTTTTTTCATCTCCTGAAAAATTTGTAAAAGTTTTGCATGCGAGCTCCTCAAATAAAGAGCAATTCAAAAAAGGTATATTTTTCGTTTGTTGTAAACAACATTTTAAACTTTCCAGCTATTACTTAATTTTTTTAGGGTGTTTTTTTCATCTCCTGAAAAATTTGTAAAAGTTGATATATCCGGTTTTGCATGCGGGCTCCTCAAATAAAGAGCAATTCAAAAAAGGTATATTTTTCGTTTGTTGTAAACAACATTTTAAACTTTCAGTTATTATCGTATGCACCGGGTAACTAGGAAACTTAATTTGGGGTGTTTAGCCATTGACATAGCGCAGGATTTTTCATCGTCTATTTTATAGTATATATATATATATATATATATATATATATATATATATATATATATATATATATATATATATATATATATATATATATATATATATATATATATATATATATATATAGAGAAAAAAAACAAAAGGCGCACATATTGTTCTAAAGAAAACTTTCCAATTATCCATGTATGCACGTAGAAATTAAGTATCTTTAGTCACCCCATGTATGCGCGAGCATATGAGAGGAATTGGAAAAGTTTGAACCTTTTTTTAGAAAAAACGTAAAATATGTGCTCTTTTTACTCTTCCATCTTGTAGAATAGACGATGGTAATTATCCTGAACTATATCGACAGCTAAACACCTTAAATTAAGCATCCTAGTCACATTCGTTTGTACATATATATATATATATATATATATATATATATATATATATATATATATATATATAGGTATGTATATATGTGTGTGTGTGTGTGCATTGCTAACTTCACACGAAAAACATATAGACATTACTAACTGTTTCTTTAATACATTTCTAAAAGTAGAATCAAATTAAACGAATGTAGAGGAAGATAAAAACCGCATGTTATAAACATGATTAAAGCAAATATTCCATTATATAAATTAAATATTCTTCGCAATCAATTGTCTTTGAATTGCATTAATTTGCATGTTTTACCTAGCTACACACGACTTGGTTTTTAATTATTATTAAATTTATATCAGCATAAATGATTGATTATTATTGCTATGAGCATACTGGATCTTGTCTCATTTCATTGTATTCCACTGCTGTCAATTTTTTTCGTAATCATAACAAGAAAAAAAATGGAAACCTTGGTATAGAACACTAACCCGCATTTTATCAAGCAAAAGCAAGGTTTTTCATCGTATGCGTTATCAAGTATAGACATACGTCAAAACAAGAAAGCCCAATCAGGTGCTCTTTGCTGTGGACAGAAATCCAATTGTGTCTTTGAGTTGAAATAATAAGTTCACAATTGTAATTTGCATTTTTTATATAAGCTACGTATCATGACTTTCTTATTTTGTGATTAGACTATCTACAAATTTTACCCAAGCTAAGTCAAAACTAGTACTCACATTATCATTTTCACCCCCGTAATATTTGCAATTATTTTCGATTTTAAAAATTTCTTTCACAAAAATCGCAACCGTTACTTTAGAAATTAAATGGTAGAATCTCTCTTAGCCACATATATTTTTAATATATCTTTCAGAGTTTCAACATTTCTGAGAAAATAGGTATCATGTCTTCACGAATTACCATTAGATAATAATAACTTTGGTACAACCTGATGCACTTTATTTACTTAAAACCATTTTTTGAAAAGTTCCTTTATGCCCCTGTGCTTTGCGACTCTTTTTCCTGGGGATGAGATTTTTGCCTCTGTAAATATATAACGTTGTATACCTTTTCATGTAAGAAATGATAAATTATTTACTGCAGATCTTTATACATGCATTTTATTTACTTGTAACTTACGTGAGTATTCGCAATGCAATTCAATCTCTGGAGTTATATATTGGCATTTAAGTGTATTTGTGACTGTGAATGTGATCCATTTATGGATCACATTCACAGTCACAAATACACTTAAATAACAAAATCAACTTGTAGGTTCCACTAAAGATTCCTATTCAATGGCGAATAAAAAAATATTACGCTAAATGGAAGTAAACTAAACAATATGCACACGATCACGATGTACTATCGTTCTAATTAGTTATTACATCACTTTAACACCAAAAAGAAACTGAAATTAGAATACGGTTTAATGTAACTCTAAGCATTCCCCTTAATCTTGAGATTGATTAAGAACACTTGAAAAAGTAATAAATTGTTGGTTTATTTTATACAATCTCAAATTAGGTCTGTCCCGAAAATTTAAAAGGTTACGGTCTATTGAAAATCAAACTCCGTATCTAACATGTGAAGTTGCAGTTTTTAAAACATCTGATTTTCATGGCAAAAGAAATGATTGATTAGCCCACATCTGAGCGTAAAAAATGATAAATTATTTAATGTAGATCTTTATACATGCACTTTATTTACTCGTAACTTACGACGTGACTATATGCAATGCAATTCAATCCGTCGGAGTTACCACAGGTATTGGCAAGAGATATATGAGAAAACATGCAACACAGATTACAATTACTGTTCTGCATAATCTTATTTTTAGGTGTACTCACCGGGGGCCTTTCGGCCCTTATTTTACTCTATGATCCATTATTGATCTTTTTACATCGATTCCATTTGTGGATTATTCATAATAATAATAATAACTTCTTTAACAACTAGCTAGTGTCACCACCAGAAAAATGTATTGACTTCCCCGGACACATAACTGCCGCTAAACAGTTTGGGTCCAAAGGAATCGATATCAGGGTGTCATCATTACGCCACCCTTTTACCTATTCGTGTCATTCCGAATAGCATGCAAGACACAGGCTCCCCACTTGCAGCACAGTTCGAAGGTATGGCGCCGTTTTCACAACTTATAATCAGGAGCTTTCGACGTCAACGTGCAATCAAACGATATCCTACTTGTTATCAACTCTCATATACTAACAGGTTGATTCTACCGCACTAACTAGTGCATACTCAAATGACGTCACAATTTATATCAGTGCTCATATATAAACATGCATGTTTGCTACACCAATACGTTACCAAAATGCTAGCTAATTCATGTCGACACTTTAATGTATTTAGATATGTATTATGTGTACTTCTCGAGACACACTGGACCTTCACATAACTGAATCTGCACCCTTTTTATGTTTCTCACAATCTCCGCCTTTATTTCTGTTTACTTTAGACCGTCATAAATAACAAGAAATAGTTCGTTAGGGGATTAAGTCGATTAAGTGACGTAGAATAATATGAACTGATTTATTGACAACCACCTTACATTTAATCTAGTAAGAACACAAAAAACTACAAAAATATTTGACGCGTTACATTCATTTTTTAAAACTTATCAAAAACAGAATCGAAGCAATTAAACACGTTTCCAAATGTAGGTATCAACTGCAAGTCTGTCAAATCCGACAAAGAATTTATCTTCCCTTCCTTCTACTTGTAAAAACAGTAGTCTCATACATACTATTTTGTCTACTTATGAAATTTATTTGTAAATTTAGTTCTACAAAATAGTTATCTATTCAAATACATCTTTTGCTATGATTACATTATGTAATTATGATATAATAAATTGAGTGATATGTTTCTATGAGTTATTTGAACCCTGATGGAATGAAATCATTTTTATAACTATGAACACCCACTTTTTTTTGTTTTAGAAATATTAGGTCTGAAATAAAAACAAACGCTATAAAGTATAAATGAATGCACATTATAAATTATAAACAATTATATGAAGTGTTTGTGATTTGTACAAACATGACACTTATTCTAGATACCATCTAGTACCTATTAGTGGTATATGACATACCATCAGTATTATCTAATACCTGAATTTTTTGACATTGAATTGCAGACATTTTTATGCTGCTAGTTATGACAATTCTGAGAAAAGCAGACTGGACCTGAATAATAATAAAAATTATAAGTACTTTAAATTGGTCCTCCCAAACTCATCACATATTTTTTTTTCTTTTATACCACCCAGGTTGGAAAATTAGGAACAAATTTGTACGCATTTACAGTGGACCGTTATGCACCAATGTTTCATAATCGATTTCAAACATTTATTGAAAACACACACACACGTGCGCGCGCGCAGACAAGCGAACACACACATCAAACATGCATGAAACACGTACGAAACAAACGAGAAAGCATACCAAAGAATTTAAACCGTGCAAAAAATCAGTAGTCAGCAAACAAGCAAATTATCCAACAAACGCGCACGAAACATATAAACACCAAAACAGACAAACAACCTAAATGTACAAATCAAATAAATTAAACAACCTAGTTAACACACAAACAAGTACGCAGGTACCTGCTACTCGAACAGCGAGTAGGCAAGTTATCCAAACATACGTGCACACATACAAACACGCAAACAAATTAGACGTACCAAAACTCATACAAATACGCAAACATAATCATCTCCAAACAAGCATGCATTTTGAATTTGGTCTTAGAATTTTTCGGTTATTGCACAATAACTGTGAGCCAGTACCTTTTCCTTAATTTGTTCTTAATGGAATTTCTCTGGGGTTATGTAATAAGTTTAACTCATTAATCTGATTCAAAGTACCTTATATATCCGTTTTTTATATACATCTTATAGGTATTAAACAAAGAAAAACAAATTAACGTGAACAAAAAAAAAATATAACAAGTATACCTGAGTGTGAATTGTCGAAATATATGGTCCAAAATTAAATTTTATGTACCACTGCATTCTGGTCGAGAACCCGATTAGTAGGTTTTACTTGCACGAGATTAGTAGCAATGGTCTTCATAGTATCCAACTAAAACATTGCAGATTAATGAGCAAACATCACATCACCAAACCTCTGAGTGATGATTACCGGGGTCTGGAAAAAGGGTCCAGCCAACATAAGGTCTAGTTTCTACATCTAAGGTTTTTGACGGATTGTTGAAATTGTCCAATTATCTGGAATTAAGTTCCTTTTGATAGGATGTTACTTCAACATTTTGCCGCTAACACTGGATATAGGTCCTTTTGGATGAATGATCATTAAAATTATCCCAACATCTAGAAAGGTCAATTTGACAGGTGTTTTGTCATTACATCATGAAATAATGTCCATCGGATAGAGTTGAAATTGGTGCAACATCTGGAAATAAATGTTTTTTTGTATAACCTTAAAACAGAAATCACCAAGCTCGTAGGTCTCTGGATTCTTATGTTGGCACAATCCTCTGCAATGCTTTAGTTGGATACTGCAGCAAAGTTCCAGGTTCGTAACAGGCAAAATAGGCATTTATTAATTTACCATATCAAATTATTATTCTGCACATGCGAACTAATCTGGTTTTTAAACACGTTTAACACCGTGTACACACAGTTACTACTCACATTGTATATTTTTGTGTTTGTTTTTATAGTTACCTTTCATTTTATTAACCAATGCTGTATTTGGGTGCAACAAAATATTTTCTTAATTTTACTTTAATCTGGTTTTCTATGTTTAATTCCTATAAGTTGTATGTACCAATATGATTTTATGATTTAAAACAGGTTTTTGTGATTTGGCTACCTAGCATGTCGTTGAAAGACTTAGGATAATACCATTAAAAACACATAAATAACTCATTGGTTTTACTGGTAAAACGTATGTTAGTTTACTAGTTAAACTTTTTGCCAGTATAATATATTCTATTATGAATACAGAGGTTTGTCCTGATGACTTAAAAAAGGCAATAAAAATGGTATAAGCAACTACAGACCCATCTCACTCCTACCGGTGTTCTCTAAGTTTGTAGAATCAGTTGTTTTATCAACGAATAATAACGTCCTTATAAACAAATTTATTATTTGATCATTTAATCAATTTGGCTTCTGGAGAGGCAAATACACAAGTAATAGCATTACCCTAATTGTTAATGGTACATTAAAAGGTTTCAAAATTAGTCATTTCAGTTGCTCCTTTAATAAACTTGCCTTTGGGTGTGTGTCAGATGATATTTGGGTTAAAAAACTAAAAAATTTATACAATTAATGCAAGTTTGGGGCGTTCGTATGTTTATGTGCTTGAGTATGTATGTATGTTTGACGGTTGTGTGTTTGTATGTTTGACGGTTGTGTGTGTGTGTGTGTGTGTGTGTGTGCGTGTGCGTGTGTGCGTGTGTGCGTGCGTGGGCGTGTGCGCGTGTGCGCGCGTGCGCGTGTGCGCGTGTGTGCGTGTACGTGTGTGCACGTGTGCGCGTGTGCGTATGTGCGCGTGTGAGCGCGTGTGTGTGTGTGAGTGGGTGCGTGTGTGGGTGCGTGCGTGCGTGCGTGGGTAGGTGGGTGCGCGCGTGCGTGGGTGGGTGTGTGTGTGCGGGCGTGTGCGTGTGCGTGTGCGCGTGCAAGTGTGTGTGTGTGTGCGTGTGCGTGTACGTGTGAGTGTGCGTGTGCGTGTGCGTGTGCGTGTGCGTGTGCGTGTGCGCGTGCGCGTGCGGTGCGCGTGCGTGTGGGTGTGCGTGTGCGTGTGCGTGTGCGTGTGCGTGTGCGTGTGCGTGTGCGTGTGCGTGTGTGTGTGTGCGTGTGTTGTGTGTGTGTGTGTGTGTGTGTGTGTGTGTGTGTGTGTGTGTGTGTGTGTGTGTGTGAGTGTATGCTAAAAGCGCGTAGAGTAATTATTTAGCGAATGGAGGTCTTTATAATTTAGGAAGTTTGTTCTTGAATGTGTTACCATACAATTTTGATTAAACCACCGCTGCGTATTAAACTAGTTACGATTTATATTTTTTAAATAGTTAAGACGATTGTTATTAGTTTGATTATTAAATGGACCACTGTTTATTTCGACGTATTCCAACGAATTATGCTACTTTTTTAAGAAGTGATTCATTGTTTCGACCGTTAGAACACACTACACTTTAATTTTGTGTAGTCATTACGAGTATTTAAATGAAATTTTGATATTAAAATGTAATTTACGAATCTCTATAGTCTAATCTTACGCACATGTCTTCAAAAGCCCGTAAATGCATTTCACTCATTTCCAGAACACTCTCCTTCGTGATATGTTTTAAATGAAACATTTTCTTAGGAATAGGTTTAGCATTATTATAACTTACAACATTCACAAAACAAATCAAACGCGATTTTATAATTGTCGCTTGTACTGGTATTGTACCTACTGACAGTTTAGATAGGTAGGTAAGTAATGTACTACATTTTAATTCACCGCGCTGTTACAAGAAGTAAAGGAAGTTGAATCATTTGATTTCTGTCCTAAAACGCCTTTAAATTTACCTAATAGTAAAAGCTGAAAATCGGTTAAAAATTCAGTACTACATATTATAGTAAGTTTTTCAGCAGCTAAAGCAGTTGACTGCATGTAAACTTCCCGATACTCCTTATTCAAACTTGTAACGCATTTAACGTAAACCCTATTTGATTATAAAAGGTATCATTTAATTGCGATTCGGCGGTAACTTAATAAACTGCTCGAAATCTTGCAAAAACGTGTTTACCGTTGCAATCAAGATTTTAACATCATCTTTGATTAATTAAAATACTTATATTTTGATTTTAAGGCTGTGATTTATTTAAGTAAAAGAGTAATTGGGTATTTGCTGATTTATTTTTGCAAGTAATTCCAAACCAACGTCAAATATTATTACTAAGAGTTGCTACATAATTTACCTATGTCTAATAGCGGCCTAGTTACTAAAGGCAGTATTAGATTTAGCTTTAAGGAACATATTTAAAAAGACTCACCTTTTGTTCAATGTTAACATAATTTCTATTTGATGTATCTTCTAACTCATGGATTCCATTGATTATATGATTTTGATTAGATTTAAGGTCGTAACCGTACCAAAACTAAACGCACGGTTTTGATTTTTATAGATTAATCGGTTGGAAGGGTCAACATATTAATTATTTCGCTTATTTTTCTTTTTTAATGTTTTGCTGGTCGCGAGATATCTTTCGTAACCCAAGGGCCTATTAACACTATTAATAATATTTATAACATTTATTTTCCTGCATTCAGATAGATAGTTGGAAACGGAACTGATTCGTTTTACAAAACAAGAAAATTTAGGGAAGGGTCAACAAATTCTTAGAAACTACAAGCAACGAATTTAAGGGCTTAACATTCTACAAGGCATCATAGAATTACACAATACAATCGTAAACTAAAAGATTTAAAACGTCAGATAAAATGGTTCGGTGATTTTGTACTTAAGAATAGTTATGAAACTTTACGTTTGTATAACCTTACAGTTAATTATTTTTTTAGGAAGTACAATTATACTGGGAATCGTCTGTTGCAACGTTTGTATTATTTACGAATTATGGAAAATTAGAAACACACAACGACCACTTGTTCGCAGAAGTAGTAAAACTGATGTAAGTAACAAATACTCAACAGTCGAAGAAATCTCTTTCGCAAAATTCATGGCTGCGTTATGTCTGGTTTTTATTACATGTTGGATGCCTCAAATGGTAAGATAAAAAAAATTTACATTTTTTTTACATAATTATTACAGATATCGATTCCTTTGGCACAATTTTGGAGGAACTCTTATATTTATAAAATATTAGGAAAGATAGCCGACTTGCTGTTAGTGGTATATTTTGCATTGGATCCTTACGTTTATGTGTTACAACGTTATACTAGTAGAAATCCTTGTAAAATGTTTTGTGGTAGATCTTCTGCTATAAGTCATGGGAGTCGGTCGATAAGTATTAATGGAACTACACAATCTTCAAATATGCAACTTCAAAATTTAACTCCGATTCTGCGAGAAAAAGTGTAACAGAGGAATAAACTAATACTTCTAGATAGAACATGTCTCATGAATTTTAAATTTGTATTTATGAATTATAAAGTGCAGTTTACAACACTGCTAGAAGTAGTTTATACTCTTGCAAAACGCTACTTCTTTGTTGTAAATGAGTGTTATAATCTGCAGTAAATCTCACACTCTTACAGAAAACGATATTGCCATAGGCTCCAAATAATTATTAAATGAAACTTAATAAATGTAATTACTTATATAATTAATTGTAGTTGATAGTACAACTATCAAGACGGGATCCAAATGTCAGTAAGAGTACCATTACCCATTATTCATTTAATGTATTTTGCTCATGAGATTTATCCTAGTAAGTTTACAGTAGCTTGCTATAAAAAGATGTATGTTATATGTGCACAATTACCACTAAAATGAAACATCACCTACATTGTACGCACATAGAAAATAAAGATTAAAAAGATTGACACACTGTGATCTCATTTTATAGTTTTTGAATTGCTTTGATAATAATTTTTAAAACTTTTTATCTGCTTTACCTTCCACATTTTTCTACCCTGTAAGTATGTTAGTAATTCATTGTCGTTATTCTACGCACGAAGTAATCAGCGTCAGAGTAAAAAGTTAGCTTTACTTTACTTTAAACGTGTATAAAAAGAAACTATTGGGCCGATTTTTATTGAACACATTTTATCTGAATCACCATTTGTTTATGTATAAGTAAACGAAATTTCATAATTATTGAATTAGGGAATTAGTATAGCGAAATATGTACGAGAAAACACGATTTTTTACGTCAATTTGAAAAACACCAATCTTTAAGGATTAATTAGTAAAAAACTGTTTAATGGAATGTAATCATCTTTAAGTACTCGTATATAACAAAGTACAGCTTTACAAAGATGTTACATAATATAGGATTGCTCCATTGTAATATTGAAAAAATTTCGGTTGGTTAATTCGCATACCTTTTCTGTATTCCAAAAAATTGTTACGGCATCCTATAAATAAAAACTAAGAAAAATACGATTATCGAGAATTATCAATTTAAACATTTTTTTAACGACAGAAGGAGAATGAAATGCCACAAACGCAGTTGGCCGTGTTGGGCATTAGAATGAATGCGTGGTCAACGGTTCAACACACTTGACCTTGTGCTAAAGCTACTATTCTATTCTACAACGCGACACACGGTAAATGTTATGTAAGAAATTAATGTAGCGATCGTTTCAACACTAAATAATGGTTGCGCAGAAACCAATTTTGTTCCGAATGTCAATACGCTATCCATCTGAAAAACGTTTCCACTTTTCATACGGCGTTTGATACAGCTGATGTTTTTAGTTAGAATTTATTTCGCATGATCGTCAAATCCCGAATGAATCCGACGCGCACCTCAATCCGACCGTTTAGTCTTGAAACGATCGAGACTAAATAATTGTTGCGCAGAAACCAATTTTGTTACGAATGTCAATACACTATCCAACTGATAGTGTGTGGTAAGGTACTTGATATAACACAATTAACGATTATTACCGACTATCACTCCCAATACACATTGTAACCATTCTTCATAATTCTGTATATTCGTTTTGTCATGGTAACATGCTGAACCTTTCTTTCCAATGAAGCATGTGGTACAATCTGGTAAAAAAACCGTGTTTGTTGTCCATGTCCAAAATAATTACCCTTAATCTAAATCCAGAAGGTCGAATGATTCCCCTCGCTATCCGCTTATGTTTCGTCAGTAAAAAATATATTCCACTCTGTTTCTCTATACCTTTTAATTCAGCATAAATACTCTGCTCTTTTAGCAGCTATTATTGTAGCTTCTCCATCAAGATGGGCCTGTTTGCCGATTTTTTACAGGCAAAACTCACGTTTTTAATGTGATACACACTCGTGAAAAATCCAGACACTCCTCTATCAGTCTTTGATGTAACTCAACTATGGGTAGAATTGTTTTTTCCGTATAAAAATTGAATATCTGTTGTTCTTAAAACGCCTTTCAGGAAATCATATCGATATTGATCTTTGGTCTACCATTCCTTGGTTTGGCTTGCGGCACCGTCTCAGTAGTTAGTACTTGCCCTTTCTTCAAGGGACACCTTTATAACACTTTTATTGCTAATTCCCAGGCATAGTGTAGTACGCTTTGTAACAAAATTAAACACAATTTCGTCTACACCATTTTTTTTTCGATTCAACTACATTTTTACCCGACAAACATATGTTCTTAAAAAACTGTTGCTCTACGTTCACACAACCAAGATACTATAGTATATATACATATATATATATATATATATATATATATATATATATATATATATAATTTAATATTTAATGTAATGTATTTAGAGGGTACCGTGATACCTAATTTCTAAATTTGATTAATTTCGGATTGCAAATAAAATATTTATAGAGGCCTAAAGTCAAGCATGTTGAAAAATCATACGCTGTATAGCACTTTTTTGTAACGAAAAAATAATAGGGTCAAAAGCCTATCGACTAACTATTTGAAATTTATATATTATAACAAGAATTTATAGATTGTCAAAATTCTCCCCAACAACTTTGTAATATAAGCTTGCAAAGTGAAGTGGCTATAAACTTTTTACTCTGTGCCGTTTAGAGATATTACAATCTTACTACATAAGGGGATATATAAAAAATCTGTAAAACATGTATTTTTATAAGATACTGTAAACTGTCTGTAACATTACCTATATCAATAGTCAGCACACGAGGTACTATTATGAAATAAAATATTATTAAACAGTTTTCTTGATTTAGTTATTTGTTATAGACCGTAGTGATAATCCATATCCAATATTACATTTTTACACCTAATTTGTGGTACATTACTTATTTAACCCACTAAATCAAAGAATTTAATAAGCAATCGTTAATAATAAATTAAACAAAACGTATGAGTAGAATGAGCCCAGCATAGGAAATAACGTCATAATTAATTAAAAATGGTGAGAGAGGCTTGGGTTCTGGGGTGGGGTGAAGGCGTGGGGTCAACTTCTTTTCGGTAGCCCCCTTGACGGCATTGATGTAGGAAAGGAGTGGGGCATGTCAATTATTTTAATTATGATTCATAATCAAACTCCTTCGCCATGGGTTGAGTGTAGGGTCGGCTTCTTTTCGCAGGCCATTTTCAACCGCTTGATGGCATTTTTACCCCTACTTAGGGTCCTTTTGACAGTATTAAGAGCCCTTTTGACAGCACAGCCCTTGGGTTAGGGGTGTGAGGGTGGTCACGTGACTCGGTCAAAATCAAATTATTTTAATTATGACTCGTAATTAAATTATGCGCCGTTTTGTTTTTAATTGAGTCATAATCAAATTCCTCCGTCATTTTGTTTTTAATTATGAGTCATAATTAAATTTTGTGGGCCATTTTGCCATCGGCAGTTTTGTTTTGGCGGGAATTTAAACTACTATCCTATAAGATTGCTTTATTTTTTTTTGTAATCGGAGGGAAATTTGAAATTGTATTCTAATAAGGGGGTCCTCATGCTATCCCATAAGACAGATATAGGCGCCCGGAACTAGCTCTCGGGTCTTCGCCACCTGTATAGTACTCCGGAACTTGATCTCTGGTCTTCGCTCCAACATTCAGCCGCCAATTTGTTTTTAATTATAATTAAGTTTTGTAGGCTAACTTGCTTTATCGGCCATACTAACCATAAGACAGGTGTAGGACTCCAGAACTTGTTCTAGGATCTTCGCCCCTTGTCTGGTTCTCGCCCCGTGACCGGAAATTTGAAATCGTATTCTAATAAGAAGTCCTCATACTATATCATAAGACAGGTATAGGACGCCGTAACTTGTTCTCTGACCTTCGCCCCCTTGTCAAAAGACAGAAATTAATCAAATCAATCAGTCGACCAATAAAATCGGCCGAAGCATATCAAACCAAATCAATCAATCTCGATCAAACCAAACAAATAAATTAATCAAATCAAATCAATGAAATCAAACAATCGGATCAATCTCAATCAAAGCAATTAACCAAATCAGTGAAATCAATCAATCTCAATCAAATCAAACAAGAAGCAGAGCTAACAACTTTTCATAACCTTCAGGTAACGATTCTCCCACAGTATATACTTAGCTCCTATGAGCGACCACTTACTTTGTAGGTAAGGCTAACCGACACTCAGAGCTGGTAGTCTCTCTAAACGTGAGGGCACCAGCGTAGAAAAAACAGTTGACCATCCGCAAATCAATTCAATCGCAATCAAATCAATCTCAATCAAATCATAACTTAAAGCTTAACCAGCCTAAAATTCAAAAATACTAGTTTGGTTTAAGTTACAGCTTGCTAAAACCAACCGCAATTCAAAAATATCAAATTGATTTAACTTACACCTTGCAAAGCCAACTCTCAATTAAAAAATACCCGCTTGATTTAGCATACAGGGTGCAAAAATCAATCCACACGCACACACACCACACACGCACGCACACGATCCTATAGCTGTCTTATGAGATAGCCTTCGACATTGCTGTCAATATACGACACATCAAATTAGCGTGTAACACTATTGTCGCGTTTTGCATACAGTGATAAAAATACATTTTACGGTTAAATTAGTAAAAATGCCTATACAATAACAAATATAACCAAACTCAAAATCAGACCACTATATTATTTTACATACAAGGGTTGTCTTATTGGGAATACCTCTGGCAAAAGGGGCCCTAAATTTATAAATAAGCTTGAACGCACTATTTCGTTTTTGAAAATGGACAAATGCCTGGGGACAAATAAACAAGCTGACTTTAATTTCCAATTTCGACAATACACATGTGATTTAAAACTAACACCGATTTCATCTCGTAAGACAACTATAGGACCCCGTGTTTTATTTTATCCAATGCTCATCATTATCATTACACAACCATCATAATAATAATTACATAACACGGTAGATGTAAGGATTAAGGTATAACAAGGGCGTGTTGACTGCATAAAGGTTTACAACAGGTTTAGACAGAGATGTGTTGCCTGTGGTGATGAATCATAACATTAAAAATTGGTACAAGTAATTAAATAAAGTGAATATAATAAGGGGTAAGGGTTAAAATCAAAAACGATCACTTACCAGGGTTGTTGTTGATAATCGTATTGAAAGAACGTCTTAACAGGGTAAACAGCTGGGTTTTTGTTGCTTACAGTCACGGCATATTCACTTTCTGCGTTTTGTTTATAAATGAACAATATGAAGCAATCATTAATATAAAGTAATAAGTTTCTGGATTTCCCAGTTATGTAACCACAATAACAACCTTTCACTATTCAAATGCTTCTAGGGGAATTTGGGAAAACCACACGAATTACTTAATTAAGTGAAGGTCAAGCAGACCTTGAAATTACACAAAAGACAGGCAGGCAACTCGATTTACGTTTACAATTTGGATAATACGTTTCATACCAAATTGATTTAACTTACAGCTTGCAAAACCAACTCTCAATTCAAAAATAGCAGCGTGATTTAGCTTACAGCGTACAAAAAAAGCAATCTTCAAAAACACAAACACAAACACACACACTCACGCGCAGACATACGCACGTACGTACGTACATACATACGCACACACGCACGCGCGCATACGCACGTGTAATACATCGCATGATTTAGGTAAGGTCAATACTCGTTTGTTATTGATGGTTACATAACTGGGGGAGAAGAATTACGTTATGTTAATGATTGGGAAAACCGATTACGCACGCACACACGCATGTACGCACGCACACACACACGCAAATTTTTTTAGGTTAGGTCACGTACACGCGCGCGAGCATTATCCTAACCTAAGCCGTGCGTTTATTAATCCATCCTAATATTGTACTTGTATTGACCTAACCTAAAATTTTTTACGTATGTACGCGTGTTCTAACCTAATAGTGTACGTGTATTGACCTGACCTAAAAATTTTTGCTTGTATTTTCATAGATTCCACATACACTTACACTAAACAGTGTATCGTCATGGTTGTGTAATGGTGAACATCGGGTAAAATAAAAACATATCACTGCCTTTCCTAAAATGAATTCACCGTATTATGAACCCGCAATCGAAGATATTCGAGATTTTGAGGACTTACGGGTAAATTATTATTACATAACAACCCCTGAAGATGATGAACCCACAGAAGATGACAAAGAAAATGTGTCTGAGAGTAAGGTCAAGGTTAATACTAGTACACCCACCGAGAAGTCAGATGAACAATAAGATCTAACAGGTCAAGAGGATGATGATGATGCTGATAATTCTGCTGATACATGACATGTAATCTTATAAACAGTATTACTTGTTATAAATGATTGAAAACCTCTATCTTTTTATTATACACCAGTAGATGGCACAAATAATCACGGAGCCAGACAGGGGGCGAAGACCTGAGAACAAGTTCCGGAAGACTATAGTTGTCTTATGAGATAGTATGAGGGCCCCCTTATTAGAACACTATTTAAAATTTCCAGCCCTTACGATTACAGGGATCTGCCTATACTTTTAAAAATATACCGCTAGGTGGAGCCACGATTAACTTCTATTACAGAAAACATTCATTGGTCCTAGAAATACACCACCAGATGGCGCCACAAACAAAACCAAACAATCAGGATGCAGTTTCTAAGGCCTACAACCAGAGCACAGAGCCTGGAGGAGGTCTAAGGACCAATCAGAAACCAGCATGCTGGGGCCGGTCTTTAATCCCACCAATCAGAACGCTCACCCTGGGGCTGTATGCGATTGGATTAATAAATAAAATCATTTTTTATTCGTGGTGCTTGAGAGGTGGTGTCAGAATCTTTATGTGGTGCTGGTGGTGACGCGACGAGAATCCTCACACAATCTAATCACAGGCTTCTTAGTACATGACTAAAATAATTTTAACGACCATCTTAAAAATACTATGCAACACATCGTGAAAAATTATTTTAAGAGCCGTCTTAAAAAGCACTCTTCAAGTAGCGAGATTTATCTTTTTATAACTGGAAATAACCATGGAAATAACAACCATGTTTTGATAGAAGTCGATTTCACTTCAACATCTTGAATTTATTTCTATGTTACTTTTTGATTTAAGTTGGGATGTAATTAAAAATCTGTTTATGTATTTGGTTTGGTTGATTGATTTGATTGAGATTGATTTGGCGGATTGGTGTGATTAATCGATTTGTTTGGGGTTGAACTGACCAATTGCTTGAGATTGATTTGATAAATGATGGAGTAACCAAGTTATTGTATAATGCTTGTTTATTCACAATTCTGCTTGGGTAAATAAAAATTATTGACAAATGTCTTATTGAAAATGTTCAAACGCTTGGGGTAATTTGATCTTACCTCCTTTGTATGAATCACCAAAACCACATCTAAAATCAACATCCTAGACTTGCAAGTTGAAGTTTTTTTCGCCAAAAAATACAGCAATTACCTTATCAGTAGTTATTATTTTTGAACTGAAGATATATAATGGGTTTTTTCTGCTGACGGTTTACACGAAGAGTATGATAGACAATTATTCTAAGTTAGTGATTTAAATAACATCTTACGCCATAGCATTGCATATCAAACTAATTTGGCTTGCGATAGCTAATTCCCAGATATTTTTAGTTCAAACGAGCAGCTTTAGAATTTCAAATCTCACAACAACAAATAATACAGAGCCATATCAAAAATTTCATCCATTACAATGCATGAATCTTCTACTAGTTTTAAAAATAACCCCTTAGATGAGACTCCGCAGTTTTTCTTGCTTGTTTGACGTATTTACATAGACCTGTTATGATACGTAATGAATATTTTCCAGAGGATACTTGTACGTAAAATATGTATGGGATTTATTATTGTTTACCTCCAGTTACGAAATCGTACATTCACTTTTTGTATAATAAGGTAATTATCTGTTTATGTAATTCCCCATTAATTGCGTTTTATTATTATATTGAATTTAACAATGTATTTGAAATCGATGGTATATTTTATCTTTGTTTTGATTATCTTTTTTTAATATTAAAGTGATTATTTTTGTGTTTAACCCTTACTTTATTTAATCTCCTGTACAAATTTTTAATGTTTGTAGATTTTCCGTAAGCTGTTCCTCCACTTGCAGGCTTGTTGATGGTTCTACGGCTGCAGCCGTTGTGGATACAATACATTTTTTTAAGGAGACTGCCAGTCCTTTTTTTATTTGCTATTTTTCGGACTTTCTCTTTTGATACTGGAATCCGGAAAGCCTTTTTCTACCATCATACCATCAGCCATCTGAATCAAGCAAAAATAAACTTTAAAAATAGCGAACGAAATGGACAAATAAAAATGAAAGTTCAAAATATGTATAAAATACTTACGATTTAAAACTTTAAAGCTCAATAGCACCATGCCTAGTCTATAACACTTGTGTACGGTCGCGAAGGACATCTCGATATACTTCTCAATCAAACTAAACGAAACAAAGCACAGCTACAAAATTTTCTCATTATTTTTATATCTAAAATGCGCCGGCGCTGTTTTATCTAGCCGAAACCGATTTCGCCGAATCTCATATGTGAAACAGCGATGTTATATTTATCAAGAGCATTTTTTCACAATATTGACACAGATAGAAGCAGTTTTAAATTCTAAACCCTTTTTCCCATGCCCAATGACCCACATGATAATAATGAACCTTTATCTCCAAGCCACTTCTTAATTGGTGGCAACCCAAATTTTATTCTGGAATGCAATATACTGTACATAAAGGAAAATAAGCTTTCTAAGTTTCAACTACAAAATATCATGCAACATTTCTGGAAGAGTTGGAGCGTGGAGTAGTTGCATAATTTACAACAAAGTGGATGCCAAACGATCAAAGGACGCTTAAGACTGGATTAATGGTTCTTCTGAAAGGAGACCACACTCATCGTCTTCCGTAGAAGATGTCAGATTGTGGAAACGCATCAAAAAGTGATGGTGTGATACGTGTTTTTTCAGTGAAAACTAATAGTGGTATATTTAAAAGGTCAGTGAAGATTTTCATTTTGCCTCTCAAAGATTAACTTTTCTTTGTTTTGAAAGCTCCAACGTTAGTACATGAAAGCTTTTGTAATTTTCAGTAGGTTATGAGTTGTAAATTTAGTTAAGATTGATTGTGTTTTATGTCAAACTTTTTTTTCTTTCTTTATTGCGGGAGGGGTGAGGGGGGTAAGATGACGAATGTAATATTACTTATAAAAGCTAATATGTGGCAACGCCGTTTTTTCCGACATTGGTGGCTATGACGTAATGCAAGCGCTGCCTAGAATATAAAATACCAGGAAGGCGTTTTTGTCAATTATATGTGCGTCCGGGATGGGTGTTGCATATGGCGGAGAACAAGTTTCCGGTTAATAATACATAATAATGAATATATACATATTTTAAATTATTTAATATTTAGAATATATTTTAAGCTACGATGTAACTAGTCATGCATTTATTCAAAAAAATATTTACACTTCCTGATTCAATAAAGTTCAAAATATAAATTATGACATTTTTAAAGTTAAATCTTGCAGAACAATGATCGTTACGCCTATGAATCATTGAACTCTGTATGTATAGAGTTCAATGCTATGAATTAAAACCATAACCTAAATAGACGGTTTCTATTACAGTTTGACATTTAAATGAGAGAGACAAAAGTTCTACCCTAGTCGTGTCTCAATTTAGCAGGATGGCCACACAAACGTAAAATATCACCATATATTGGCAACCCGTTTTATTGTTCTAACCTAACCTTTTTTTACTCGCGCTCTGTTACCCTTGTTTTTTGTACCTTAATAGTTATTCCGTCGTTTTGTATTAATGCTTTTGTTTACATAATCATTATTCCCGTGCTTTTTTCACATTGCATTACCTACTTCTATCCGCTACGTTCGTTTACCTTTTCTTTTTTCCTTTTTCTTAATCACCTTGCCTTTAATCCTTACAGGAAACAGTCTTTTTCAAGCCTCAGTTGTTTAGAACCATTGCAGTATAAGTAAGTGTTAGGTTAAAAATTAATTACATTTTGTTATTGATTCTTTTACTACAGGAAAACCGTATAATGCTCAAGTGATATTACAAGGATTGTGGCAACACCTCCAAATCTAAGAAGTCCAGAAATGTTCGATTGCATCCCTTTCCAAAACCGGTAAGCAACATGGCTAAATGTCTTTTATGGATAGTTATGTGGAAATGACAATCTTAATCCATCGAACATTACCAAAAATGTGTATGTTTGCAGTAAGCATTTTAGAATAGAAACAGAAGATTCTAATCCAGTACCACATCCGAATTATACTGCTAACTCCTTAGTGCATTCAAAAAGTGCAGATGTTCAGAGATATGGTGAAGTGGGATCGAGCAATAGGGAAGAAAGGGACCTTTACCTCGAAGCAACAGCGTTGTTACAAAAGGAAAATCAAGATGCAAAAGATACCAGTGATCACACCTATTATCTCTTATCCATCATCATACAGCAACACAAACATTTGTTGAACTTGTGGATATGAAGAGTAAAAACATCTCTAAGTTGAAAAAGTTTGAGAATTTTTTCTTGTTTGCATCTTTCGGACATAACAAACATTTTCAATATTTTACTGGATTGACCGTACCTTAGTTTGTATCATTTTTCAATTTTTGGATGAAAGTGTCATGTCACAATTAATGTACAAACAAAACAGTCACACACCAACAAGAAATAAATTTAGTTATCTCACAAATAAGGACAAGTTATGTTTAATGTTGATACGCTTAAGACGTTTGTATACAATAAAAGAACTCTATATTTTACAACATTAGTGTGACTCATGTGTCGGTGATGTTTTATATATGGGTGCAATTCATATATTTACAGTGTTGTCTTCGTAATGACTTAGTAAGAGATGCTCGTGCCACTGAGATGAGACGTATGTCAGCTTGTTTTCATTTATTAAATGACAAAGTTACCATAATACTTGATACTACTGAACTCCGAGTTCAAATGTTGAAAAACATCCAACAACAAGGGAAGACACACTCAAATTATAAGCACTACAATACGGTAAAATTTTTGATAGGAGTGTCATCAAGGGGTGCAGTTGTGTATAACAGCGAAGGTTATGAGGGGTCCATTTCTGACATCGAATTGTTTACAATCTTCAAATATTTCTATATTTTTGGAAGAAGGTGATGTGATAATGGCACATCGTGGTTTTACCATTCAAGACGTGTGTGATGAAAATAAATACACATTAATTATACCATCTTTTTTGGCTGGAAGAACACGTTTAACAGCAGAGGAACTAAAAAAATTGCAAAGTGTTGTATTACTGTAGAGCGCTCAATTAGAAGGATAAAATGTTACCAAATTTTGGCGAAATCAATACAAATCTCGATGTTACCTATAATGTGAAATATTCTTAGTATCATTTGTTTTTTGGTAAATTTTGAAAAACCTGTTTTTAACTTAAAATACATTTGTATGTTATAATCCTATAACTGAATAAAACAACTGCAAATTGTAGTAATTACTATTTATTTTCGTCTGAATAAAGATTTACAAATCTATCTATTACTTATATAGTAATTTTCACCCAACATTAAATAAATGAAAATAGTGTTCTTAACATTTTTCATGTATAAGTAATTCTGTGAAGTGTTGTACATATTAGTAATCAAATTAGTAGCTTCAATAATAAATCTACTAATGCCATATGTAGATTGATAGGTAATTATAATGAAAACACCATATTGGTATTATCAAGTTTAACTTAAACTAAAATATAAATATGTTACTGAAAGTATTCCAATTCAAATAATGGTAGATTCTTCGGTATTTTCATTTAAAATAATTCTGGAACATACATGTTTTAATACATTTTTTTTAGTTCTTAGTTAAATTGTCAATAATGGGCTTCCCTACATCACATAATTTTACTTTAAAAACTAGCAAGCCTACACTACAACACAACAAAATCACATTCTGACACATCAAGAATCAACATCGTAGTAGCAACCTGGTACATGTATGGATGGTTAGCTTTTAAAAACACTTTATTATTTTCTTTATAAGCAAAAAATGTTTTGATGATAAAATACTATCAAAATCACATGGATTTTTTCCTTCCAGCACTTTTGGACATTTGATTTCAATTACCCTTATGATTATGCCATTAGTTTTTACAACCCCATCAGCACTACAAGCTAAATGAGGGTAATTCTTATTGACATATAGACCAACTTGTAAAAACTGTTCATTTGGTTGAATATAATTAGCTATGTATTTGTCTCTTGCTTTCACTTCATTTACTTGACCATACCTAATTGCTGGTACAGATAATTTTGGTATTAGCTGCTACAGATTCCTTTTTAAGTAATTGCTTTTTGCTGAAGAAGTCATCAGTGAGGCAGCAGTCTTCGTATTGGAAGATGTAATAAAATAACTTCGCCAAGTATACCAACCAATAGAATGTTGAATTTCAGCACCTTTAATAGCAAATACATTATTCTTATGTTTGCCATCAATCCATGCATGTTTTTTTTTTAAAGATTAACACTTGTTCAATAAGAATGTTTATACTGTCCTGTTCCATTTTAAAGTCATTGTATTGTAATTTGAATAAAGTTTCAAACATTGATTCTTGATTTTCTTTCTGCAGGTCACAAATAAAATTATTTAAATTCACATTTCTAATGTACTCTTCGGGTCTAGGATCAAATGATGCTCTCCGTATTGGTTCGAACCTCACTTTTCCATACTTTTTTCCAGCTATAGGTCCTGGTTTTTTAAGTTTAGCACCTGAACCCCACTGTCTTAGCTTGCCAGTGCATGGAGTTCTATCACAACCATATTCCTTAATAAACTTTTCTAAGAATAGCAAGAGAGCACTTACGTGGCTGCATTTACCCAACCCTGATTGCTTACATTCACAGGTACCACTGATAACAGCCCCTGATAGTTGATTTAAGTTTACCATTACAGAATATGATCTTTTTTTATTAAAAGATGGAAAACACCTGGCTTTTAAATAATATGATTTCTTATCACTGCTATCAAACACATCATGTAGGTGGTCACCGCTTACAAATTGACTGCCACGTCTGAAAGGCTTTTCAGTTATTCCTGCATTATCACAGACCTCATAACCTTCATTTTCAAAAAAACACCCTACAAGGAATGTATAGATATGGCCCTTGTTGAAATATTGAGGAATATCACGGATGAAAACGTGCCCATAGTGGCTCCTCAGTTGAGTAGTTGATGTAGATGCAGTTACAACGAGATTTCGTTTCATGTAGTAGCATTTGCCTATCAATGGCTAATGAAATATCGTGATCTCGTCCTATGCAATTAGACACTATAAATAAACATTTAATTTCACATAGTAAACGGACACTTGCGCCGCCATCTTGGATTTTGACGTCACAAGACCGCCCACGTGAGACCGTATTTTCTACCCTTATTTTTATGGTTTCTTTTCGGAGGTCTTTTTCAACCCTATTTTTTTACCGCTCACGTGTGAGACCGTATTTTCAACCCTTTCTTTTCAGGCCTTTTCAACCCTAATTATTTTTACACACACCACGTGTAGGAACGTATTTTCTACCTTTCTTTGCGAGGTCAACCCTAATTAGACTTTTTGCATATGCTCACGTGGGGCTGGTCTTGGTGCTGGAGGTTGGACTTAGGACTTGGTTAGTCTTAGGGTTATTTTTGATGGTCATCTAATTAAGGTCCTTTTGACTATATTAAGAGCAGTAGAGCAGTGCCCCTGGAGGTTAGGCAAATGCACACGCATACAATGTTGGAAATTGCATAATTAATAATATATTATTATTAAAATGGTCGATCCTATTGTTTTAAAATGGTCAAATGCTATTGGATGATCTTTTTACCTATACGAGAAAACGTTGTATTTCTAATAAGGAGGTTCTTGTAAGACACGTGTAGGGCTTCGCAACTTGTTCTCAGGCCTTCGCCCCCTGACCGGAGATGGTGTGGGAACCTAACCTTATAAGACAAATGTAGAGCTTAGCCCTCATCGTGGCCCCCTTGATGCAATTGTATGAGGGTTCTAACTTAATCTTACAGCTGTAGGCCTTCGTACCATCACATAAAATTATATTCTAATAAGGAGGTTCTTGTAAGACAAGACTTGTATCAGGGTCTGCGCCCTGGCCCCTTTGAGTAAAAATTGATTTTAGCGCCATCCAGTGGCGTATAGACTAATGAACATTTTCTATTGTAGAAGCTGATAATGCACACCTCTCTCTTGCTCTATCTTGTTTCTTCCTCCCCATTTCTCTTTCTCACACACACACAAACAAATCAATGAATGAATCAATCTCAAACAAATCACGCTCGATCACCAGATCAATCTCAATCAATCAATCAACCGAAATTATGTCTTACAGTTTGCGGAAACCAGATTACAGTTCAAACTGAATGCATTAAAGTCTAATTAAATATGACGTGAAATAATAAATAATTTTTACCCTAATGCAATGATGCTTTATGTATAGGCAGATCCTCTAAATAGTCACCACCTATACATTCGGGAAATTATATCTGATTTATTTGCATGCTCAATTACATACACACAAACTTGTTTCATTGTAATGTGTTCATTAACAGTTGTAAAAACCCATTAAAAAGGACTGGAAAGTAATAATATATATATATATATATATATATATATATATATATATACATTTTGTTAGCAATATCAGGTAAAAATATATATTAAAAATAATACGCTTACCTTTAGTTTTTTCCTTCAACTATGCCATACGTTGAACTGAAATTTTTA